>OY759157.1:6049256-6106756 GCA_963662125.1 Diplazon laetatorius | reverse complement strand
TCTTTTCTCCACCGTCACACCTTTTCCACTCTTCCTTCTGCCCTGCTGCCCTCCGCCCCTCGCCGCGTCCCTTTCTCCCATCACCGTTTTTTCCCCGGTCCTGCGTTCTCGGAATTTTCGCGTTTTTTCCATTTTCCTTCATTTCTCTCTCAACCCCCGGCATTCGCTAACGCCGAGCCGGTGGCTGTACGGTCTTTCGGTCCCTCTGCCCCTTCTGCCTCCGTACCACTCGTTCCTCCGTGCTCTTCTCCCCGACCCCCCGAGGGAGCTCACCTCCGGATGCCGCGCCTCATCCTCTCTCTTTCTCTCTTTCTCTCTCTCTCTCTCTGCGCTTGTAAAATTTTTCCGAATATCCGATCAATAGAAAAGGGGAGAGGACGCGCGGCTAAATATCTCGCGGAAGGGGAAGAGACAGTTCGCAGTGGGTGGAGACACACGGACGGGCGAGAATGGGGCGAAGCTTCGAGGGGAGTGAGGTTTCGGTCCGGGGGATGGAGGGAAGGTGAGGATTGGGGTACCGGAACTTTGGACGCGAGCGAGCGAGCGACTGGAAACCAACGAATACCGTCAGATCTGTCGAGCCAAGCCCGCGCCAATTAATCATTTCCTTCGGGGCGAGTAACCCCCGCGAGTTCGCGTCTACTCCGCCGACACCCCCCCACCCGCCGACCACGCGTCTCTCTCTCTCTCTCGAGGACCCACGTCGACTATTACATATCGCGAGACGCGTCGTTGCCGTCACGTACGGCTACCCTTTACATGCACATGGGCCGTGCTTCGACATATACGTATGTATGTATTCGGTGGATTTGGGTACGGTGCACCCACGTGAACCAACGAAACATTATTTGCTCGATGTCTGACGAGTTCGACGAACGATTATTGTAACCACCGGCGCGCATACCACTCTACACATCGTCGTCATTAAAAAGAAAGACGTCAGCCATCTTGTAATGTACATAGTACATTTTATTTTTTTTTCTACTTGGGAATACGTGTGATTGAAATGAGATTATTTATACTTCGAGGCAAATTTAATTTTCCTCTTGTGTCTCGAGTGATCACACGGCGGCTTCAACGATTTGGACTTTTCTCGATTACGTCTGACCGTCAATAGGTATCATAACGTTGGTAGCTCCGAACACACACACACACACACACCCGACATTGATATGCACAAATATATTGTACGGCAGAAGCGGCGAAGGAGGCGGGGGGCGGGCGGACAGAACGAAGCAAATGGAAAAAGACGTCAAATTTATGTGAGGGTGGATGCCCAAACACCGAAATGAAAAATGGAAACCCAGCAGCTCACTGTCTTTTTGATAAAAGCGTCGCGCCGCTTTTTTATAATTGCATTTTTAATTTGATGGATACGCTTTGATGCATTCCTTCGTTGTGCTTTGGTACGAGACAGCCTAAAACCGGTATTCCACTCTACGGCTGACTGTCGGTGAGCTTTTCGGGTGTGCAATAATCCCGTCCCCTCTACCTCCCTTCCTGTTTTTATAATCACCCGGTATGTTTTGCTCCAACCCTTGTCGCCGCTTTCTCGACTTGGCACCTTATTTTCGTACGCGCAAATGCCGCTTCACCTTCGCAAGAGTGCACATTGGGGTGTGTTGAAAAATTCGGTCTCTAGGTCCCACGATTTTACAGATATCGAACTCGAATTTAGTATAATGTTGAACGACTACAGGGAGATGCTTGTTACTGAATTTGAAAAAAATCCATCGAGTGCTTTTCTTTTAAGACATTTTAAAAGGTGTAAAAAAACGGGGTGCACACTCGAGCCGGCGCAATTTTCTACATATCGGGCTAAAATTTGGCACGAAGTTGCACTATTACCAAAAGATGTTTCGGATTGAATTTGAGCAAAATCCAGCGGGACATTTGGATTTTATGGGAATTATAATTTTTCAAATTTGACACGAATTCTCCCATATGCATATGTATATTGATTTCGACTCACATAACACTCACATGATGCTCTCAACGTCGCAAAATTAAGAAACAAGTGCAAATCAGAACCTTGCACATGGCTTCCTCGTTTTACACATTTGCCAAAGCTTCCTCTATGAAAGAGCCAAAACTGATCGTACCATAGTTCCTCATAGAGGAAGCTTTGGAAAATGTGTGAAATAAGGAAGCCATGTGCAAGGTTCTACTTTGCGTTCACTTTTTGTCTGAAAGTCGTTCACTTTTTTGAATTTTTGATACAAAAAGATTCCCATTTTAAGTAATCCTGATACTATTTTTTGCACTTACTATTCATTTTTGGAATTTCGAGGCAAGGTGAAGCAACAGCACAAAATCGAAAAATCTTAATCTCGGCCTCGGCCAATGAAAATTCCACACATGGAAATACTCACAAGAACGTCGAGGCAAATGTTGAAATATATTTAAATAAATTGGCACGTTGGGCACCCCTCAAACGTTCGAAGTCGTAATTGACGTGAGGTGTTTCGAAAGCCCCGTGCTTGCATTATTCGTTGTCGAGAACGTGTGATCTTTCGAGAGCCCGCGTATTTCGTATGAAAAATTTCCGTCGCCCGTAAATTCCTTTGAAACGCGAAATGCATATCCCTTGATCCCAACTGCCTAAATCGTCGAAACGCGAATATTCCCTTCTGGCCCGGACGATTTCGGTTACACGCGTTCTCGAGGGCTACGAACTCGGCGTGTATGAAGTGTCAGTAGCGAATACACCCCTTGCGTGTTACACCGGTGTCGGCTTTGGATGTAAAAAAAACACACACACAAACACACAGACACACAAGATGGAAAAAAACAAAACGGAATATCGATCCTAAGAACTCGGGGTTCGGGCCAAGTTTGGGCAAGGAGAGAAGTTGCTTTCGAAGGGTTATGAGACTATGTAGAAAGTTGAAAAGTTGAGAGACAGAGCTTATGAGTGGAGGTAGGGGTGGAAGTGAGAGAAGGAAAGCCAACATTTAGTAGAACCGGAGTGTATGTACGACTGCAAGAGGGAAGAAGGTGAGAAACGAAAAACGTGGACAGAGAAAGCGATAATATATCCTAGTCGTAGCTTTGCAGAGAAAGAACGACAAAGATTAAGAGAGATAGAGAGAGAGAGAGAGAGAGAGAGAGAGAGAGAGAGAGAGAGAGAGAGAGAGAGAGAGAGAGAGAGAGAGAGAGAGAGAGACAGAGAGAGAGCAAGAGAGATAGAATCTAGTGCAACAGCAGGTTCGACGGGGGGGGGGGGGGGGGTAAAGGAAAAGCATGGCAAAGGCCATCCGGAGCTGGCAAACTGGCATGCCACGCGACTACCACCTCGGGAGGGTAGTTGAGGCAAGGGGGTGGTTGGGCAGAACGAACTGTTGCTTCCACGGTGAGCATGCTCGCCATATATATATACATCACTATATATAAATATATATATAACGCGATATATAAATATATATATATATATATATATATATATATATATATATATATATATATATATACCTGTACATATAAACCGGTGGGTGTTCTCTGAACTGAATTTTCGAGTGTTCGCAAATACAATTTCGACGTTTGTGCGGTTTCTCTTCTGCGTTTGCTCCATCGCCTGGTGTATTCGCCATTTTTTTTTTTCGTTTTTTTGCACTAGCCAATTTGAATTTCGTACTCGCTTGTCGGTTGAGCCATTTTGGTTTTAGTTCGGTCACTCGCTTTATCAACCGATAAGTAATTGCGCGAGAATACTGGAGTAGCTGTACTAATAGTCGCTGAGTACCCAAAGTGTCGGCGCTATCGCCTGAATTGGGACACAGGCAACTTGCCCGAACGTAACGTAATGACGCGGACAACGATGATATCGTTTGACCTGCACTTTTTACGTAAGTCGGACAAACCCGAAGGACTTGAATACCCAGATAATGCTACACCGGACAATTGCTAAAACGACGCAAATACGAGTACCGTTTGAATAATTGGCTTATACGTTCTTTTTTTTTTTCGCGATTACCCGAGTAACGAAAAATACAAATTTGACACTCGTGTCGAGGAGTTTCACCGAGACGTCGGAGCGTTGGGTTTTTGAATTTTTATTGCCACCGTAAAGAGTGTAAACAATTTTTTTTCACACAACATGATGTCGATAAATCGACCATCGAGTTTATTCTGTACTCGGTTAATTTTTCTCGCCATAATTTTTTTTTAGCGTCGGTATCAATTCATCGAGCGAAGAACAAAAATGTGTATGGTGCAGACGCCCGGAAATCCACGATGAGAACGGTAGATCGAATTTGACGCGAGCGATTACCGGGCAAAAACTATTGGAAACTGTGATAGAACGTGCGTGAGGATGAGCGCTTTCGCGAGCAACTTTGCCGGCGATACGTCGATATTGTGAAACTGGGTTGTCACTGTGGGTGTGAGCATATAGTCGAATGAATGGTCTAAATCTACCGCAACGCCAACTGCGATGGGTTGAAAAACTGGTAAAATCGATATTTTGTTTCGATAATTGAAAATACGAAGAAAAAAAAACAACGGAATGAAGTAAAATGAGTCAAACCGAATTTTCTTTTCCAACGCTGGGATTATAAATTCGAATCAAACACGATGATTGCATCGATGCGGAGCATACACCAAACATACAGCAATCAATTGCGTGAAAGGATTCGTTGGAAAATCCGAAAAAAAGCATCGCTGGAAGACGAATACTCGCAAATTTAGAATTTTTCGAGATATCGTTCTCTCACCTATCCCGATATTTTTTCTCGTCCGCGCTTTTCCGCTTTCTCACTTCGAAATATATATACGATATATATAAATGTGTTTCTCATTTTTTTTTCACCCACCCGGACTGTCGAGCTCGGAGCACAAGACGTTCTCTAGGATTTATTTTTGATCTCGTCGAGCACGTTTCTCATCTCATCGTCGAATTGTATCCGTTCGGATCGGCTTTGTGCAATCTAACGCTATATTCCGGATCGACAGGCCCCTGACCCCCCTCACCTTCACCGCCCTCGCCATCGAATTTTCCCGAGAAAAGCTTATTTATCATTTTATTTTGTGAAAAGTGTGTCAGAGCCCGGAATCCACGACACATTCGCTCTTTCCCCGTCTGTACGAGGTGCACATATATGCATATATATATATATGAAATATCATCAGTACGTTCGGCGAAATTGAACACGGAAAGCCCGTACATTTTTTGTCCCGCTCGACAACTGGGATTTCGAATGGAGTATGCAATTTCCCGTTCACCCCGTGAGATAACTCTTTCGATTTGCCAAAAATTTTTTTTCATTTTTTTTTGTTTCAAACTGTGAAAACTCAATTGTTCCGGTCCTCTGGTAATACGATAGCTGGTGAAAAATGCAACAATGGGCCTATAGGTCGTGAAGACAGAGAGATAGAAAAAGATAAAGAGAGAGAGAGAGAGGGAGAGAGAAAGAGCGAGAGAGAAAAAAATAGCAAACCGTGAGGGAGGATGACGAAAATGAAAAAATAAAAAACTTGGGCCATCGGTGTTAGAACGGCAAGGGTGTCGGAGGTGGGTGGTCGAACGAAAAAAAGGGTTGCCGGAGTCGGATGAGGGGGATCGTTTTGGCTCGTCGACCGTAAACCGTGTTAGCGAAATTCGTTGGTTGTAGCTCGTCTCGTGCACCGTAGTGCCGGGCGTAAGGGTGGATTGTTGGAATAGCACGTGAAACAAAGTAACGATGAAATGTACTGGGTTTTCTTTTGCCCGCGTCTCCAAGGGGACGGAGATCTCGGTTGACGTTCCGGGCCACCCCCGCCAACCCCTTCGCCGACCATATCTTCCGTCCTATACCGGCGCGAACTCCCGGGGGTTTCACGGATGTGGCGGGGGCTGGTGGATGCTCGAAAGTACGGAGAACTCGAATCCGACGATGGTGCACATCCTCCCCTCCCGCTCCTCTTCTTACGAAACGTCGAACGAAACTGCGAAACGTTAAAAACTGGTGGAGGGTGGGTGGGACGTGAAAACCGAGGGGTTGACGAGGGGTTGGGCACGGAGGAGAGTAACAGCCATCCGAAGGTGGGCCGCAGGGAGGTGAGACGGGGCTCTTGCCAGGGTGGCCCAGGCGAAGGGGGTGATTCGGCGGAGCGCTGAGGTGGCGCACAGCCGCGCGCGGTGGATGAGGGCCGGCAAAGAGAAAAGGGGAAAAAGGGGTATCGGGCCACCGGGAGGTTATGACAGCCGAGGTATTGAGCGGGTCCTTCGTTAAAAAAACGAGAAGCACCCGCGAGAGCGCTGAGGCGCGCTTGGAAGAGAACGATGCGGGGGATGGTGGTGGACCAACGGGCTGCTGCTGCTGCTGCTGCTGCTGCAGGGTGGTTCGGCAGGCGGGTGCCGGCGGTGGAGCAAGAGGGAAAGAAAACGTGAGGCAAGCTCGCGCGTAGAAGCGGAGAAGAACGAAGAAGGGTGGGTCGAAGGCGATGAAAGAGAGTGTGAGAGAGAGAGAGAGAGAAAAAGAGTCTGGAGCTCCGGGTGCAGTTCCTATAGTGATGGGGAAAGAGAAAAAGTGAGGGAGAAAGTTGTGTGTGTGTGTGTGGGTGTGTGTGTGCGTGTATGAATATAGGAAGTTCGGGAAGAGAAAAAGAGAGGGTTGGCGAAACGGTGTAGAGAGAGGAAGACGGAGAGCGGGGCGGTGGGAGGTGAAGAGAGAACATTTGAGAGAGAGGTCGGGGTTGGGTACAAGGGGTGAGACCGAGTAACCGAATCCAACGCACTCTTGCTTTGCGCCCATGGCGGAGTTGGGGGAAAAAAAAGTAGTGCGCGAGTACCTACCATCTCCCCCTTCGAGTCTACTTCTATCTTTCTCTTGTAATCTGTCTTTCTCCAAGCCCTTTTAGCCCTGTGCCTCTCTCTCTCTCTTTCTATCTGTCTATCTCTCTCGCTCATTCTCTTCGTATTTTCCATTCTGTTTCGCTCCCGACTAGACTACCACCAGCCACCCTCCCTTCCTCCTCATCTCCCGCGAACCCGTAATTCTTTCACTCTCTCACTCACCATCTTTTCCATCATCGCATTATTAGTTTCTTGCTCTTTCCTACCCACCACCGATTCGCAATTAAAAAAAAAAAAATTCATCCCTCTCTCCATTTTTCCCAAGCTTTTTTACATCCCCGTTTTCGCGTTCGTTCGTGTCTTCGCTCTCCTCTCGACACCCTCTCTCCATTTTATTATCCCCCGTCGCCTGGTCATTTTTTTTTTGTTTTTCGCTCACCTTCCCTCACACGTGCACGCACATTTTACCCTCGTCCGTGTTTCGCCCGGTGGTTCCTTTCGCATCTCTGCGAAAATTATTTCAACGCCGGGTAACTTGCCGGTAGCTGTGTACTTTAAGCCCCCCCCCTCCCCCGCAGTCCCACTGGCACCCCATCCGCCCTCGGTTCGGACTCCATTCTGCTGCAACCCTCGAGTACAGGGGGAACAACGCACACCGACCGAAGGCGACCCTTCCTTTGCTGTACTTTTTTTTCGGGCCAAACTTTCAGGCTCGCTTCTGTCGCGGCAACGACGATCCGAAAAATTCTGGACATGCTTGAAATTTTTTCCTCGTGAGCGTCCCACCCTCCTGGACACTGTAATTGTCAAACATAGATTTGAGATTTTTTCCCACTAATTACTGCGGAAAGTTGATTAACATTGGAGGCCCCTGTTCTACAAAATTTTGATGTCAGATTTTTTTTTTATCGTCTAAGACTATGAAAAAAAAGGTGATGAGCGTAGTAATTCACAAGAAGAGCCACAGGTTCTGCTGCAAACGGGCAAAATTCTCACCGACACGCAAATTATTATTCGATACCAAGAGATCAGTCTCGTAAACATAAACACCAACTAAAACTTAGCCATGGCAGCTTTCGCCTTTCCCAAAAACTGTAGAAATATCCACGTTTCTCAGTAGAACATCGTTATTGTCTCAAGACAGGGCTTATCGTACAATGGACTTTCAGAAAATTGCACGGTGTCATTGACCCTTGACGCTCACGTGGGCATTCGGCTCAATTCCTTTTATCATTCTTCACCTTCATATCAAATTCGTTTTTTTCGTTTCAATTACGCGACTCCGTTCCGAATTTTTTTTTTTTTCATCTTTCTTTCGTTTTCTTTTTTTACCGTTGACGACACGAACTTCAAGGATGACTCCTCATTCCATCTCACCCGACTAACCACCTCCCCACAACCCCCGATTTCGCTTCTCGTTTCTCATTTTCATTCACTCATCGTTATTACTTTTTCTCGGCAAAGTCCCTTGGCTACTCGCGTCGTCGTTATCGTCGCAATAAGGCCTGTTGCGCCACCTCAGAAGCTTCCTTCTTCGGATCCTTCCGACCCTCCCCTCGACCGCTTTCCACGACCCTGCTCACAACCGTTCTATAGTTTTTTTCGTGGAATTTTCTCACTCACACTTGGATTCATGAATTTCCCTACGCCCGGCGTATTTTCCTACCTCGAAGGAACGCAATGAGAGTTGGAAACTTTTTTTTTCCACGAATAACGGACATTGAAATTGAAAAACAAGCGTCATCAAGCCAAGTAGATGAGAAAAGGTAACGCGAACCGAACGCTTTTCTATGAAGAATCTCGGGATTCCGTGGAGTACGATGTAATTACAACGAAACCTATAGCTTTGAGATCAATTTTCATTACAAACCTGGCTTGGCACACTCGAAAATATTTTTTGCCAAACTGGAACGGACACTAATTGCTTTTCGTTCTTTCAATGTTGTATAACTTTTTGTTTGTTGTTACATGTATGTTGAGAGTATGTGTGACTGGCCCGTCGAGCTTCATAAGATTATATTCAATGAGAAAGTATTTTGAATAATATTGCAAACAAATGACCCGGATTGATTTTCACACGACAATTAAATTTTGAATATTCTTCCGACAATTATCAAAAAATTATTCGTCAAATTTTTTTTTTCAAACATGGATTCCCATTACCAACAATTTTGTTTTAGTCAGAAAAAAAAATGATTTCAACAAAAGCCCAAGGATACAAATTCATACCTTCATCATCCAGCGAAACCGTTGACACTGATAGCCTTTGACATAATATTTTCGAGGTACCAACCACGAGAAACTAAATGAGACTATCAGACTCTGCGAAATTGCCTTTCCACAAACTTGTATAAATCGTCTGAGAGTCCTTCGAATTGCTTTCGAGAACCCAGCTAGATGAAAGTGTGAAACAAAAGTGCCGCGATTAAAAGAAATTTATACATATATATATATAATGTGTGTGTGTGTAAGATCGTGACGAGGGTTGGTCGATGAGGTGTATTCGAGGCAGACCCGCGCCCGTGGCGACGGAAATGCAAGCTCCGGGAGGGGCCGTCCGAGTCGACGAGAAAAAGTGTGCGGGAGGAGACGGTGAAAAAAAAAAGTAAAAAAAAAGAGAGATTCGAAGCGAAGGAGGGTTATACTCAGCACGAGGAACGTAGGGGCAACAGGGGAAGGGTGCACATTGGATTCGCGTAATGGAAAAATCGATGAGGGAGTGTACGTAAGTAGGTATAGCCGCTCGAGTCGGGCACAAGTGGCGCGACGGTATGCGCGTAGTTGCTTATCGCTATCTCGCTCGTCCTCCGTCCTCTAACCTTGTAGCGCCCTTTCCGGACTACTATCTTTTCGTCGCTCACCACATTCGCCAACCACTTCGATCTCTCGAAATCGTTGTAATTTCATGTCCCGGCTATTTCCGACCGCTACTTCGTCGAATCGCGTACATACCAATTCGGATGGAAACTATTGCAAAATTATTTCAACCGTTGTATTAACTTAACTTTACATTTTTAGCATTCCGTTCCTCCGATGGGGAAAAAAACCCATTTCGTAAAATATCTTGAATTATGAGGAAGCGATTTTCAAGTTTCAACTTGCCCTTTAATTTATTTAGTTTTTCCAATTGAAATACGTGGGATTAGGAAATTTTTCGCCGTTGGAAGTTTTTCGTCGCGTGTTTCCATCGATTCAATGTCCGGCTCGACCCACATTCACGTTCGATTGAGTCGACGATTCAGGACGGCTCACACGTGACGGACGTAGTCGCATATTCCATGAAAAACACAAGAATGCATTATTTTACGAAACACTATAATCATAGATAATTCCCAGATTTTGACTCCAAGTTATTCCAATGAAGATAACTGTTGAAAAAATATCTATCTAATCGATCATCACGTCGAAGTGAAAATATGCACACTGTCACGATAATTGTCAATAGTTAATATAAATCATCATTCAACATAATCCATGATCATTCAATCACGACGTAATCCCAAAGAAATGTTCATCAAAGGAATACAAATACGATCGTGAAAAAAAGATTTCCTCAATCTGATAATCCGAACAAAAAAAAAATGCCGAAACCCGAATCAGGGGGTGCGACAATTTTCCATGCCAACCCCGTCTCTACCCCAATACTTCCATTGGGAGCAATCGTCTGACCTCGAACGAGTCTTAAACGACAATCGTGACGTCCACACGAAGTTGCTAATTCGCTTCTCGGGGGTTGGAAGTTTCATTTTCGGCCCGAGTCCTCGAACGTGCGGGGGGCGTTTGCACGAGCCAACATATACACACACACCCACACACACGCAAGTCCGACTACGTAGTCGTGCAAAGCGTCAATGTCTACATTGTGCACGCGAAGACAGTTGCAGAAATATATATATATAAGGATAGACTTTATATGAGACTCGAACGAATTTTGACAGGGACGCCCCCAAGATTGGCTCTAAATAATTTCTTAAAAAGTTCCCTAAATTTGCAGCCCGCTATCTTTGAAATTGTCCATTACCAGGAAGCTCGGTTTTCCCCTTTGAAATACACGGGTTTTTTTTTTATTTCTGAATTTTGAATTTGTGGTACGCACATGGTACAAAAAATTCCTGCTTGAATTTGAAATCATTACGGGTTATTCTACGAAATCGTTGGGAAGTATCTTATATTTTTAGAAAGATTTAAAACCACTCAAATGAGCATATTATTACGAAATTCAATAAATCCGGTGTATTTCAAAGTCGAAAACCAATCCCTCCTGTTAATAGCCAATTTTACAGACAGACGGCTGCAAATTTGGAAAACGTTTTTGAAAAATATTTGGAGCCGGTCTGGGGGGCGGCTCGGTCAAAATTCATCCGACTCCATGTAAGGACCACCCTTTTATATATACACGTCCTACGTGTGTTAGGGAGGGTCGCACGAATCGCTCGCTATGCCAGTCCGAGTGACGTAAGAGACTTTACCGAGTTCCTAACGATTTTTCTTTCCCCCTCTTTCACCACTGCCCACCCCCGTTCCCCCTCCTCACCCACTATCACCCTCACCGACGCCCTCCGTCCGTCTCTCTCTTTCGCACCGTATCTTCGTCTTCGTCAGTCGCCCGTCCAGTTCGCCACGCGCGAGGGTTCAATGACGTCGTTGGCTCTGGCGTACGGGAGACGCGGCCGAAAACGGAGATGGAAGAAGGGATGGTTGGGGCAACCTCGGGCTGCTCGGTTTCGTGCAGGAAGGACACCACTAGCGCTTTCGTCCGTCCGAAAGTTCGCGTCGGAACAATGTTCCTTAGATTTTTTTTTTTTTTCGACGTCGAACTAGCCCGCGTCGATGCCTCCAATTTTGCTTTTTTTTTTCATTCGCTCTTTTAGATTGAGTTAGAGAGAGAGAAAGAGAGAAAGAGGGAAAGAGAGTCCTTGCATTACCGATGATTTCGGTTAAGCGTACACATAATGTACCTTTCATTGAGTTTTATATTTTATTTTCGTATTCCATATCATCACACCCAACTGAAAAACGTTTTTTTGTTTTGTTTGAAAAACTTTTTTTTTTCTTTTTTTACTACAATATCAATCAACTTTATATGTTTCAATGAAAAATTGTAAAAAGCTCTTTTGCATGAATATCTTCAAGCGACGTAAATTTCATCACGATCCGACGAAAATGAATGGCAGTGATTCGAATTATCCCATAATAATTCATCGCAATTATTATTATTCGGAAAACCGGTTACGTGCGTGGCAGTCGGGCTTTATGTAGCTCAGCTTTGACCGGCTATGCCGAATCGATCTTTCGCTCGGGCCATCGTGGATCCTATGCACTTGCATACCTCGTCCATTATATACAAGCCAAGCCCCCAGCCCCAACCCCCAGCCCGGCACTGCGACTCGACTGTAGCGTGTATTCTCTACCATCGAGCTTCTGTGCGCCGCACTTCCGTTCGATATAGACTGTTGTTGTTGTTGTGCACCCCGGGCTCAAGATGAAGTGCCGTACGGCCAATCGGGCAGCAAATAGCTCCAACGACCATTCAACCGAGATATTCATATATATTAGGTTTCATCCCGGAAAAAAAACGAAAATAAACAAATTATTTATTTTTCGTCAAATCAAAATACATTTTTCACACGAGAGAAATATAAAATATTGTCTTTCGATCAAATTGTCGTACGTGCGGTTGAATATCATTGTCGAACAATGTTTTTTCGAGAGTCGCGGTTGAAAGCTTCGTCTCCGCGAACGGGCAAAAGTGGTCCTCTCGTGTTTTTCTCGGATCGTTTGCCGGTAACCGGGACATCTGTGTTTCCAACGCAGAATCGAGCATAAGACGGGAGAAAGCTCGGTTTGGTCGTCCGGACCGACGTCGACGAATAAGAGAGAACGACAGAAACAAAAGGAAATGGCAACAGCGCAATAGCACGAGAGAGACGAAGATGGGTCTGTATATCGTATATCGTGAGGGTCGTTGTTGAACAAGCGGGGTGACCGATTCGTGGCTCGTGCGCGGGGGCGACCGATCGGGGGGGGGGGGGCGGAGGTTGCGAGAAAAATGGTGAAAAGGGTGGAGGGGGGAGGGGAGAAATGCCGTGTTTATCGGTTTGATGCAACCGACGAAGAGAGAGAGAGAGCGAGAGTGGACGGGAGAACGCGAGAAAGCTAGAAAGAAAAAGGGACGAGAGGAAGGTGCGTCGTGGGTGGTAGGTGGGGATATGAGTGTGGGTTGAGCGGCGGAAGAATAAGGGAGGAGGGTGGTGCGGCGGGAAATACGGGTGCAGGTGGAAAAGGACGAGGGCACCGATATAGAGAGGCAAAGCGAACGGTGGAGCCGCGAGGGGGTGGATGAAAGGACGCTTACCAGCTACTACCTATTGATCGCCAATTCTTTTTCTCCTGTTGCATATTAGGCGCACTCTGCTCCTCCTTCCCTCTGGTTCTACGTCCCCCCCCCCCTCGCCCCGCGCTTCGCTGTCGTCCGTCTTTCTCCGACACCACCTCGCCCATTCGACCCCTTGCCCGTTTCTTTCTCGCGGCCACGCGAATCTACCCCTACGTATTTCCAGCCCGCGGGGCCAACTTCCCTCCTCCCCCCTGGCTTCTCCTACCCGCTTGCAACGTCCGATACGTTGCGCCACAAGCGCGCCAGTCCGTCCACCCGCTATCCCTCTCTCTCTCTCCCTCTCTTTCTCTCTCTCCCTCTCGTTCTTTCTTTCCCTTTTCGCCTCTTTTTCTCGTTCGCTCTTCCGTCCTCGTTGTACACTGTGCTTACCATCACATTCTCACCCCCTCGGCTCCGTCGACCGGCTCGACGTGGCCCACCCCACATGTACGCTAACTTTTTCGCTCACTTTTCCTCCTCTGTTTTCAATACCGTGATGCATGTACATGTGTGTAGCCACACTCGTGTAATGTATACATAGACGCAGGAGCTGGCTTGATGCTTTTGCGGTGTTCGACCATCGAATAGATATTATTGATATGCATACACGTTGCATTCGCATCGTGTTGCACGCTACGAAAAAAAAACACACACACACACACACAAATGCGAAAGAATGAACGACGAAATATTTTACAACCCGTAAATATATATTTTATGTCACGCTGTCCGTAAAAGTGCGGTTTTACGCTCACTCCGTTCGCTTCAAACCGCATTTACGGACCTTGTGACATAAAAATTCGTACGACACTAGTACGAAAAACGTTTTCTGGACTCGTGTGATTGCAATACTCGCCTTCGGCTCGTTCTTCAAACTCACACTCGTCAGAAAAAAAATGTTCGTACTAGTGTCATAATATACTATTGTTTCGGTGTTTTACGTCAATCCGATCTTAAATTTTGTTCAGATGCATCCAAACTATTGAATAAAATGAGAATGAACGATAAAACGACCAAGTGCATTTGAAATTTCGATGACCACAATTCGTCGTGAGGCAAATAAGAAATACAAAATTGCAATCTGCTTCCTCTGAATCGTAGTGAACGAAAATCTATGAGGTACCATTTTTTTCGTTCAATGAAAGGACTATAGAGTAGCACATGCCTGCAATATTTGGGGACTGTAGCTATAAACGTTCTCGAGTTATACACGTATGAATTTTTGGAACGCCATTACACACACACACGGACACGTACGCACATACATCTCGACATTTTTTCCAAATGTGCTTTCACGCCGTTTCAGCACATGGTGACACAAAAATTTTGAAAAAAAAAAAAATGTCCACCTTGGGAGTTTCCTCTGAGAAAGCAAAACTTCACTTAATCGTCATCGAACGTATATTAATTGTTAACATATTTATTAAAAAAAACTTTCATAATCCGAATAAAATAATTGAATCAACGTTCGTCGCATATCAATGTTGCAGATACGATAAGAAGGATCTGTTGACCCCGTCACCGAGATCGAAGTCGGCGGCCGATGCGAGACGGTTTGCGCCCGAGTGAGACATCGTTGGATCGGAGCGCGGGGCGCGAAGTCGTTGAGAAAGAGAGACGCCCGGTGGGCCAAGAGAAGGAGGACAACGACAACGACGACGACGGGAGTGGCGCGTTGGTTCGTCTCGCCGGCGAGATAAGGAGGCGACGAGGGGTCGCAAACACCGCGGAACAGCACGAGCGGGCCTCGTGCGGTGGGTTAGGGTCGAGGGTTTGAGGGCCGGAAGTGTCGAACGCGAGAGTCACGCGCGAATAAGGGTTAAGGACTCGTCTGTGGCGAATCCCATCCGAAAAATATACGAAGAAGGAAGAAAGATGAGAGACGCGTCGTCGATTCGTTTCAAACCCTCGACGTTATAACACATAACGAAATAATTTTTTTTTTTTTCGTATCTCATTATGGGCCACAACGATAATCAAAAACAGTTGGATCATCGTTTTCGGTAGGTGGCGAAAGTTTTGCCGTTAGAACAACGGAAATTCATGTCATCACCGTCATTGGTTCAAGCACCAAGGTCTTTTTGGTAAACGACGAAAAAGCAGACGCCAATTGGAGCAGGGGAGGGAGCTTGAGTTTGAGCCACCTTCGTCCCTGCAACCCCGGGTGGCTAAATCCGGGACCTCGAAAATCGAGAGAAAAAATAACCCTCGCGTTAAAATATCCAGACTTCGTTTTGCGTGACATTTCACACACATGTATGTATATATGTATTAATATAAATATATGAATATATATGTGTGTGCATGTACATTTTCTCGCACACGTGAGGGAGAGTAAGCCGTGGATTATCCGAGGCGAGAGAGCCCGGATAAAACGAAGAAGAAGAAAAAGGCGAGAGAAACCACGGGCTTGGAGTGCCGGGATAGCGACGGTGGCACGAAAGCGCGAGGAAACGAGGGGAACGAAGAGGAGGCGAGAGAACGACGACGACGAAAAAGAAGCAGCAGCGAGGCGATAGCAACGACTCGTGCACTGTGGAAAACGCGGATAAGAGCGAGAGAGAAGAAACGGGGTCGTCGTACACGCGGGTACACGGGCCAAGCGCAAAAACACACACATCCTAAGATGTGATTTTAAAAATGGCGGATTGTCCCTATGCTCGCTGCATACAGCAACGCAAACACATCAGGAGGGAACTTTTGCGATGGACAAAGAATATGGTCTTCGTAGTCGGTGAGTTGATAGATTTTTTTTTTTCTTATTTATCTCACGAATTAATATTTAATCATTGTAATTATACAGTACAAGGCTGTGGGACTTTCGCTTGCAGGTTGTTTTTTTTTAGAAACGGATCAAATGTATAACAATAATATACACATGTATAATATATGCGTAATATTAAAGTGATGCATAATTTATTTATATGCGATGAGGTATCTCAGTTCGATTCGTTTCGATTAGTTTGTCTTGCTGTTCTCGAACCTGTTACAATGTTCGATTACTCGATTGCAACGAAGGTTTTCACAATGCACACTATACATTTACAGCTATTCCAATATCACACGGGCATTTTACTCGTTGACCTTCGGAGTTCCGTCACGATCTGGATTATTCATGCGGGACCATATTTTTCCGGCTCGCATCGGGCATCTAGCCATCTATGCCATTAATGAAAATGAGTTTCTGCATGTGCACCCAGAACCGGGAGCATGAGAAATATATTGTGTGGGAAATGTTTGGGAACGCGAGGCTGAACCTCGGAAACTCAACTATTTGCGCTGAGCTGCAATATATATACATATATATATATATAAATGAATATATAAATGAGCATATACGTGTACTCTTTCCCTAAACTACCTGTTACACTCGATGGCCGTTCTCACAAACTACCTGTTACACGTGACTAAACAACGTCGACTATCGCGTCTAAGCAATGCGATTTGCACTCTCGAAACTCATAGAAAATTTAATATCACCACAGAATTCTCATATTAAATATTTGAATAGAAAATATGTTTTACGTCCATTTCACATTCTGCAGTCTTTTTTCTTCATTTTTATTCCTCTTACGATCAGAAACTTTGTGTGTTCGAATACGCGATGCGGTTTATGCAGTTCAAGTTCTTTTCTTTTTCTCTGTGTCTATGACTCTTTCTCGCGCCCTTTGTTTCCGTTTCTTCGCTAGCACACGTGCATGCCCAGATTCGCTTCCCTATCCACAATTTTGTTTCCATGTTTTCGATTGTTGATTCATTATTTTATTCTCTATTTTGTCCGACACTTTGTTCACTTCGAAATTTTTCTATTTTAAGTCTGTGTTCGTATTTTATGAAAATTAATAAGGTCAGTGAAGCTCTTTTCGCACTATTTCGTTCTCCCTTTCATCCCTTCGCTATATTTCTCGCTCATTCTCTAGCTCACTCTCTCTCTCTCTCTCTCTCTCACTCACTCCTGCTCGCCAGCTTTAACACAGCAGAGTCTGCGCCTCGTGTGCACACCAAATTGAGCGAGCCCGCACGTGGCTATGTGCCAGGAATATAGTAAACACTCGAATACCGAGCGAATACCAGACCACGAAGTTCGCACACAGTTATCCTCGACAGCCAAGCTTTTCCTCTCCTTCGCTCCGTTCAACTCCGACCGTGGATCGAAGCGAGAGCAAATTCGCACGGCAATGTGCACGACCGAGCTCGTGGCGAGACCTGTTGCGAGTGGAAACCCCGAATCCTGTCTGACTACACGTCGACTCGATCTCCCGGTGCGGCGACCGAGACTTTCCGACGGGGAAAACCCCGTCTCTCTCCCCCCGTTCGTCTGGCACATCTGCCAATCGCTTTGTACTCGCGCCTCACTCGCTTCAAAACCTTTCTTGAGCATTTTCCCTCTTGAAACGCCGGGCTTGAATTTTTTTCCTTTCAGCCGCATCTTCTTCGACGCCTGGATGTTTCCCAGACTGTGTGACGATTATCTCATTTTTTTCTTCTTCTTACAACACATTTTAATGGGATAATTTTTGTTTCATAATAATCGTATCAATGGAACGATCCGATAGTAATTGATCTGACACTGGCGAAAAAAATTGCGATTATTGGTTAGTTATGAATTTTTAAGTGAACAAGTATTTTTTTCCAATTGATTTTTTTTTAAGTAACAATCGGAGTACATTTTTCGATGTTCGAATCACTTCTGCTTCAAAGTTTTTCGATTTATACCACTCGAGCCAAAATTTCAACAATTTTCTGAAAATCGATAACGAAAAAATGTAACAATATAAAAACTTTTTCGCGACAGACAACGAGCAAACTATTTTTCAAACGAGTAATGACGTTTGGGAAAAATATATTACGGAGATAAATTACAGAGTCAACGGGCCTATTGATTCTATTGTTCGACGATGAAACCATCGCCACTGTTACGAATGAAAATATGAAATGAAGTGTAAGACGATAGAGCAGACGTCTTCGAGAGGCTTCGCAAAACTCAATTCCAATTTTCCGAAGCTCATCAACGCCCCGGCAACGCATTCGTGCGCGCAGTGTCAACGGGCCGACGGTTGTTCTCGCGCACCCTCCTCGATCTTCGGCTTTGTTGGGCGAAAACTCGGAGTTTCGGGTGTCTGAACGTGCGGGGAGGGGTGCTGGCGTCTGGCAGCGGAATATTTTTGCGGTTGAGCCGTGAGTCGCGGTTGTCGGGGAAGAAGGGGACGCGCGCTAGTCCCGAGAGCCCGTATGTGTATGCATAAATGCACGAGTACATCGTTTACCGTGTACACTAAAAGCGCGTTGATGAGCGCGACGGAGCAGCGAGAGGGCGGGAGGGAAGAGAGGGCGACAATCCGCATGTGATGAGAAAGCAACGGAGCATGAAAGCAGAATGACAAAAATTTCTAACCATCCCAAGATTCGGAGATTTATCGATAACCACGCTTTCCGGGATTTCGTACAATAACTTTGAACACAAAAATTTTTGCGCCTAAGAGATTTTAAAAAATCGGGTTGTTATCGATAAATCGATTTGAATGATCAAATATGATCGATAGTTGAAAAACTTAATTTCGCTGTATTTGAATAACGAGCGCTTAAAATAAAAAACTCTCACATAAGAGTCTCATTATTTTCCACATTCCAAAAAATGTTAGTCCACTGTTAGTGCGTAAGGCAAATACCGCTCACTAACTCGCTACATACTACATTCGTAATAGAAGCAACGATGGACATATAGAAAAGGGTATTGAGGGTCTTGAATGAAAATTTGTACATTCGATCGTGCCAGCCGTGTCGTAATCGGGGCCAAATTTTTCCGCCGCTAATCTTCAATGAGGTCGAGGCCCGCATGCTTGGATCAATTCCGCCGGCTTACTTCGCTAACCCCGTTTTTTCAAATTGTATCTGTGAAATGTTAATATATCTATTATATTACAAGGTATAGACGAAATATCTGAGAAGTAGGTGGCAAAGAAGTTGTCACAATGAACACCAATGTGATGAGGAACATACATGTATTCTATAGTTCGTAAGTATCCACGGTTGTGCTTGTAAGATCGTCGTTGCAACGATATGAAAAACTCCGAAATTGTGAGTCAAGTAAATTTGGTTGAACGCGGGTGATGAGAGATAGATACGAAGGTGGAGAAGGTTGCGAGGGGGATTGGAAATGGAAAATCAGACCTGCGAAACGGTTTCCACCGTCTCTCGCGATCCGACCTCAAACCCTTTATCCCATTCCGCTACGTCGAGAGAGCCTCCCATTCCAATATCACCCCTCGAGCCGCACCATTTCCGACCCCCGTGCCACACACACGCATCAACCCCTCTTCCATCGGTTTCCCCTCTGCCCCCTCCCAAAGTCGAGCGATCCCCCCAACTTCGCGCTCTTGCTCACGACGACGACGACAACGACGACGACGACGACGGAACGCAAAGTGGTATTAGGTTTACGTACTGCACAAGCTACGCGCCTTGACCACGGACAACCGGCTGGCGCACATGCCACCGTCGACATCTACGACGACGACGACGACGACGACGCAAGAACCCCGCCGACGCCCGAAACAATACCTCTTTCTTTTCTTCTCTCTTTCTCTCTCCCACCCTCCACCACTTCTTCTTTCTCCTCCGACTGCATTTGTCTCCCCCTCCCTCCATTCCCCCACTCTTTACACATTATTTCGGCCGCTCTCCATTCGGCCGTCTCCCTCTTCGCGCACCTTTCCCGTCGTCTTCTCCTTCTTTCGCGTTTTGGTTTTTTTTTTCCTTCAGCCGGTTTCGTTTCCTTCGCTTTCCGTTTTTATTTTCCGTTTCGAAACGGCTCGCGCGTTCTTCCCCTCGCTGTGCTAGTCGGTAGGTAGGTAAACCGCGCTACCCCGCGTGCGCCACGCCGCGACCACCCCTCACGAACGACCCCACTCTCTCTCAGGTGGCTGCGCACCCCCCTTGCCAAACCATCCGGACTACCCCACCACCCGGTTCCTCCGTCGATTTTGCCCTTTCCCAACGACGACCCCCACCCTCCCCCCCCCCCCCCATCTATTTCTCTCAAGCTCGCACTTGCTTTCTTCCTCTTTCACGTTCGAAATAAGAATCCGAGAGATTCGTACCTTTGTCCTTCTCACGGTCTCCCAGTGCCATCCCCGTTACCACAAACATCGTCGTTTCTTTTAGCACACCGACATTTTTTTACGATTATCCGACCCTCATTGTACAACTCCGTTTTCCACCGGCTTTACACCCTCATCCCCCACCGTACACCCGCGTCGCCCTTCCGCAGCTTCTTCGTCGATGCTTTTCGGCTGTATTGCCGAACCAATGTTTTCACGTTTGCAACCACCTTATGACGTACCAACGACGTTCAACTTATTTTTTTTTTTTAATTCTCCCTACATATTTATCTGGCACGAATTCTCGAAAATTTAATTCACCATTTTTTTCTTCTATTGTTCGAAAAGTTTTCTTCGCTACGAATTTCATCGTAGCGTAGATGATGAAATGAAAAAATGTTCCCAATAAAATTAACTTGAAGAAAAATTGCAAAATTTTCGACATCTTAATTTTTCAAATTATTTGCACGGTAATCGTGAGCATACATTTTCTTATCCTCAAGTCACACATCATCGTCGTAATAAGAATGACACAGCAAAGTGTATTCAACGAATTTTCTTGAATCAGTCAGCAGCCGTTATTCCAATTCAGTCATGAAAAAAAAAAAAAAAACCAACTCAAAACGAGACGTCTCGGAGAAACTCCGTAAACAAAAATGAATTTTTTGACCCTCGAAAAGCTCGCGAGGGCGCATGCCGTGAAAAAAGGGTGAGACTGCAGGTGGTAGGAGATCGTCGACGGGCCAAGGGGCAGAAGGGGTGGCGGGCGACCGGGTTGGTTACGGTGAGAGCGAGAGTAAGACGAACAGTGGAGTACAGGAGAAAAAATACGGAAAAAAGGGGTTGCAGCGCGCCCGAGTGCGAGTAAGAGAGAGGAAGATGGAGAATGTCGAATAGTTCATATATGCGAGGAGGGAAAGCGGGACAGAGGTATATGTCGTGTACGATGGGAGGGAGTTGAGGGGTTGTAGAGAGCGAGAGAAAGCGAGAAAGAGAGAGAGTGAGAGAGTGAGAGAGAGCGAGACCGAGGGGGGTAGGGACATCGGGAACGTCGGAGGAGGATTCTCGTGGAACGCAAGAAACGACAGTCGGTTTCGCGGCGCGACCGGGGGCGGGAGGACGCCATCAGGCAGGAAACGAGGCCGGCGGTGCCGCTTGGCCGCTCGAGCGCGTGTGCAGCATCCCCTACGCCAAAACTACCCCCCTCCCCCCTCCTCCTCCCCCACCCGCTGTTTTTTTTTCTCACGTACACATACCGACGTTAATACACGCGTGTATATATATACATATATATTATATACGTATGAAAGTGCGCATATGCATGCGTGTGATACGTGCGTGAGTGCGTTAGCCGACCTCTTGGTGTGTCGCTCATACGCGTCTCGCGACCCCATATTCTTGCGAAAAGTGGTGAAAATAATTTTTTTTTTTTTGTTTCGCGACTTTCTCGATTTTGACAATAACGAAGGATTATCGCGAAAGTGCAACGTTTCAACGGCTAATCCGCATTCGTCGGGACGACGCTGTAAATACGGAGAATCGACGGGTTTTATTAATCGATTGTTTTCTGACACTCGGTCGGTCGCGCATCACCTTAGTATCGGCGGTCGTTCGGGCCAACGGAGCGTAACCGTCGTTCGGAGTTCTCCGGTGGATTGGAAGCGAACCCCGACGAGACGAAAAATTTCCAATTGCTCGACGTGACGAGCAATAACGTCTGTGCGTGCGAAATACTACGGGGGAAAATATAAGTTTTTGTATTTCACGCCGATCGAAACATTTTTTTTTTTTACAAACTTTGAAGTCGAATTTGTTGGGGAAAATAAAATTGGTTTTTTAATTTTTTTTGTATTAATGTTGGTTGGAGAATTGTGGGAATTCGATACGCTGTGAAGTTATTGTTATTATTGTTGATATTAATGTGGGACTCGATCGATGGTTTTGGGGAAGCAACAAGGTGACACGAGATCAATCAAACGGACGAGAATGATAATGAGTTTGTTCTTTCAATAGTTTTTCGTTTTTGTTGTCAAGTGTCGTGCTGTTCTTATGGTTTGGATAGTGAGCGAGAAATGAAATAAATATTTGGCGAAATTGTGAAGAAGCTGGAATTGAGATAGAGGGGAGTGCGCGGCGTGACGAGAATTTTTTTTTCTCTTTGGGCCAAGCGGTGGAGAATTGGTCGTGACAGCCAGTGAAACGAAGATGTCAAAGAAACGCGAGAATGTCGAAATGTTATTTCTCGCGCGTGTTGGATTCGCGGTCGAGAGAGACTACCAACTTGACAGCCAGAGTAGAAAACTTTGGACGCTAGTTTGAAGACGACGATTAGGTAAATAGTTGTGTGACGATTGATTTGCTTGTTTTTATACATCGAACAGACATTTTCTAATCATATATGGTTTTCCAAATTATTTTCTTAATTTTTTTTCGAAAACTTTGAGCCAAAATATTTTCAACGATGCAAATCGTGCGATCGATAGACACGCAGTGTCAACACTTCTGGTTATCTTATTTATTATTATTTTGTTAATACTGCATTTTGTATTTTCTATATTTCAATCTGAATCCAAAATATGCATTTTTGCTTATTTTAATTTATCGAATTGTTCCGAGATTTTTTTTTTAAATTCCGAAAATGTTGAGCCAGAATATTTTTAATTACGCAAACCATGAGATCAGTGCACACGGTGTCAGAATTTATTAATTTTTTTTTGGAATAATATATTTTGTAATTTATACAAGCCAATTCATGAAAATTAATTTTCAATATTTCAATACGAACGCGAATAAACGGATCTTCGATCACTCCAATCGTCCAAAACTACAATTCCAATAATGCAACGAATACTCGTAGTATCAGAATTTTCGTCCAATTTTTTTTTTTTCAATTTTTTTTTTCACCAATTAAATTAAACCGCGAAAGACAGATTTTCGTGAATGTTATTAATAGTCGTTACGCGATCACGTGCACGTGTACAGTCGCGTTATTAATCTTATTCCCTTGAAACCGGAACTATCGGGTGAAATACACGCGGGGGCGGGTTAGAAATTTCCGTGAATTAATGTTGAATTGCGCAACTCCGTGGCACGTGCGACGTGCGATTGCACACTCTCCCCCCGGTTCTCACACGATTACCACGTAGCAGTCCGATGTTCCGTTGACCCGCGTTGTACTCGCACTTTCCGAAAGTTCACGTTGAATTTTCATTGTGTCGGGACGAAGCTCATTCACGTGTGCCGGTTTCGAGTATAATACACGTGACGTTAGGTTCGTCGGGGAGTAGACTTTCGACCACCGGTTGCGCAATACGTGACCGAAAACTCGACGAATCGTTTGTTCTCGTGCTAATTCAAGAACGTCCGTAATCATCGTTTTCTCAATTAGAATCCTTTCATCGTATAATAAGCCTGGATGATAAACTCGCGCAAACGACGCGACGACGGCTTGTTATATTATTTATGGGAAAACCGTCGATGATTTTGCAATATGATTCTCCAATCTCGAAAACAAAAAATCCATCGATAAAATTAATAACGTTCAATCTTGAAAAGCACACACGAAAATATATACATATATAATCCAATTGAATGAAAATTGAAATACAATGGGTGACAAATGTTGCAAAAGAACCATTTTTTCATCGTGGGTGTGGTTTTTACCGTATCGCTATGGTGACTCTCGGAGGTAGGGGGGGGGCGAAGTGTTCGATTTTCCGGAAAAAACCACAATAAAGTCGATAACGCAATGGGAGATGCGATGGGGATAGGAGGGGGCTGGGAAGAAGACGCCCTCTGGCTCGCCGTTTTCCGGTCCCTTCATCTCCCATTATCCCGCACCATCTTTTCCTTGCCGTGCCCATATCGGGCTTCGGCTAGTACCCGGTACAATAACGGAGTAAAAGCGCGGAGAGAGAAAGAAAAAGAGAGAGAGAGAGCAAAAAAAAAAAAAAAAGATTGCAGCTGCGTCAGGCGAGGAACCTAGCCGGCGAACGAGCGGGTGGTGATCGTTAAAAACCGCATAAAAAAGGTAGCGGGAATGGCAACAATAAAAATTCTCAGGCATTCGTGTTTCGTTATCGTTGCCATTCTCTCTCTCTCTCTCTCTCTTTCTCTCCATCCGCACCTTTTTCCCCCGGCATGCCCTTTTCTTCCGGCGTCTCGAACTGCACGGTCCCGGAAGGAGGAGAGAGCATTCGCGGGGTTGTCGGAGAAGGCCAAGATAGCTTTGGATTTCTACGGAAGAGAGAGACAAACGGGTGGAAGGGGGCCGAAAGAACGGCGGAGAGGATGGAAATTGGTGGGAAAAACGAGTGAGAGGAGAAGGTCCGACGGGAAAGGAGCAAAAGGGGCGAGAGTATCCTCCGATGTCGATGGCGGACCGTAGGAGGATGCGTAATGAAACGATATTGAGTGGCCATGGTGGGGCTGAGGGCCAATAGGAAGACAAAGATGGAGCTAGAAAAAATGAAAGGAAAAAAAATATTAAAAACCCAGAAAAAGCCGCGAGCACGGAGAAAATAGGGTGAGAAAGTGTACGACGAGTTGGCCGGGGGTGGGTTGGGGGTGGCGGGGATAGTCGTCTCCGACCCCTCCGTCGATTGACCTCGCTTCGACGAAAGCCGTCGCGGGTCGTCGAGTGGGGGAGTGTGGTACGAAAAAGGCGCGCCTGCATCGACGAAAGTGGTGGGGATGAAACGCGGCGTCAGGGGTACGGAAAGCGAAATGGGTGAGGTGTAACGACCAACGGGGAGAAGAAAATACCGAAGAGCTTCTATGGGCCAGGGCAAATTGGCAAAGATTACCCCGTAATACCGAGAACATCGTACAGTCTGGTATCGCTTATGTTGCAATTACCTTTTTTTCCATTATCATTATTATCATTGTTGTTATCATTGTTATTATTATTTTTATCAAATTACAAAAAATTATGCAAATTTTCACACCTTACTTGACTATCGACGCAGCTTCACCGGATCAGAGTTGACGAATAATGAGGTGATATCGTAAACAAGTATTTCCCCCGAAAATAAATGATTTCAAAGTACTTTGTAATTTGTAGCACCGTATATCACCGAAAGAATAGAAAAAGAATCGCAATAACATTGAGGAGAATGTTGGAACAAGGCATGCGATTTGAAAAAAAAAAAATTCGTCGAAGGGAGATATAAGTGTAGCGGTGAGGGTGTCGTAATACGGGAAATGCGTTAGTGTCGGAAAAACGAAACGTGATTGTGGAGAAAGGATGGCGAACTATAGAGTTGGTGGAAAAGAGAGAGAGAGAGAGCGAGAGAGAGCGAGAGAAGGCAGAATTGTCGGTGCATGTCTTCGCACCCCTCCGCCGATTGACCTCACTTCGACGACGGGGTGGGGCGAACCGAACGGAGTACGAAACTGCGGAGGCGGGAGTATTGCACTCGGTGAACGGGCTTGGGGGAAGGGGGTGCAAGACCCAAGAGCGGGGAATTCAGGGGTGGCCGAAACGAAGCGAGCGCGGTGGTGGGAGCGATGCGGGGGATGAAATTCGTCGAGAGAGGGGAGGGTAGGTTGTGCAAGCGTGATACAGAACTGTATTGAAAGAACGTCGTCGTAGCGGGAGAGGGCGAGTTTAAATTGACGAAAATGACGGCACTCCTTCCGGGAGAGTGTGTGCGACAGAGGGAGAGAGAGAGAGAGAGAGAGAGAGAGGGACCTTCACACCCCTCGTGTAGCGCGCGCTTCCGCCCTACCAGCCCATTCACCGTCTGCCCCGCGCGCCCGCCGCGAGATGCCGCGCGTCTTCCCCCCCGCGCCCGCCGTTTCCACCCCTTAAAAAGTCCGGTGACTGCGGCCAGCCAGAAACGACCTCGCCGAGAAAACTACCACCATTACAAGCATTGTATTACAACGGCTCGGGAAACAATTTTTCCTTTTTTTTTCCACGAGCGAAACTTCGAAGCTGGAAATTTGGAAAAAGTTATTTGAAAAAAAAGTGGTGTACGTTATAATAAATGAAATTTTAAAAAATGGTGAATATTTTTTTGAGAATTAAACGACGATGGCAATTTATTTTAGAGATCAATTAATCGACCGAATGAATGAATGAAACGTGGAAATTTGAAAAAAATTATTGAACAAAAAAAAATGGTGAATATTATTTTGATAATTGAACGACGATGTCAGTTTATTGTAACAATGAATAAATCATCCGAATGAATAAATCGAACGTGGAAATTTGTAAAAAATTATTCTCAAAAAAAACGTACTGTACGTTTTAATGAATAAAACAATTTAAAAATTGGTGGATATTATCTTGATAAGGAAACAAAAATACCGATTTTTTAAAAATAAATAAATCGACTGCGGATAAATTCGTTTGTGTGAACAAATAATTTTTTTACGAAAGTGAACGGAAACTCGTTTGATCGTGAAACAATTGACGTTGCTTTTTGTACCGATGACATAATTCGACGGTGAATGAGAACATTACACTTTGGGATTGTTTGAAAAAATAATTAATACAACGAAAGCGTGGTTATAATTTTCGGTGAATTCCGTGAAACAGTGTAAATGCAATTTCGTCGTCGAAGGACCGGATCGTCGTACCGGACTGCGCGTGCCAAATCCGTTGTGCGTGTGAGGCGCATGCACCTGTTTGATTTCGCTGCATTCTGCACGGGGCAATCGACCGACAAAATCTCGGAAATGAAAATCCATCCGTCGAATGTGAAAGAGTCGACGAATTTTTGTGAACAAACTGAGGCTCGTCTCGATTTTTTGCCGAAATTGTAATTCGCTTAAACAATCACAACGATTTATCGTCCCTCAAATACGTACGTGAAAAATAATTAAAATACATATCGTATAATAAAAAAACATAATCACAAGTAAAATTGGTGTTCAAGAGACCGAAACCGTCGACTTCAAAGCAGTGACCGAGATGGAAAAATATATAGAGGAGATCGTGGCTAGTTGTAACGTTATTTCCAAATATCTGAATATCTTGCGATTCACTCGGTATATTCATTAGCTTCTTACGGCATATTGTGTATTGATTATCAGACTATGATCATGCTTCTTTTCCATTTTTTAATCACCCTAAACTAGAAAATTATTGAACTTCGTTTTGTCAGGAAAAAAATGTAAGAATTTTTTCCTTGATACAGTATGGAAAATATAACTTTGAAAAAAAATTGTTGCGCGGAACAATATATTGTCTTCAAACGGTGAAAAATTCTTATCCATAACATTTTTTTCTATCGTCAGAATCAAGCGATATATCGAAGGTGGTCAAGTTAGATGGGACACCCTGTATACGCGTATGTATACGGACACGTGGGATAGTGTGGCTTATTTGCCGTATCTACGAATGCATACAGGTAGTCGGACACGCGTCGCAGATCCGCGTTGCGCTTCCCGCATTTTCGAACAAACACATAACAAACGGTACAGGGTGAACTATCGCGAATGCCAAAACGTATGTGTGTGTGTAGAAGAGATACGAGAGTGTGTGCGTGTGAAACGTCAAACCGGAAGCTCGGAAATACACGTGCACGAACTACGAGAACTCCTTTGGAGGGGGAGAGGGTTGGGTGACGAGAGTGAGAGAGGAAGACGAGAGTTAGCGAACGATCGAGACCGAGGGCTCGGAATCGAGAGTTTGCCATTGTACGGTCGCACGTAGCGTTATATCTATCGTGAGTTCGTCTCTCTCTTCTCTCTGTCTCTCACACACACACACACACCAATAATTTATCTACGTTCCCCTTCCACGCTAGTTTCGCTCGTCCACGGCGCTTAAACTTGCAACGCGTGCGCAAGTTCTGTAGATACCGGGATTTGTAGTTATCGATACAGGGAGTTACCAAAACAATTAATCACAAAGTACCCAATCAAACAATTTGAAAGATTGACCATTTTCGGATATTTTTGAATATTTATTGACGTTATTGTCGAAAAATTACTTTTTTTTTTAATCCACATGCATATGCAATAAGCAATGAGATTGATCGTAGAATAGTTTCATTTACAAGAGAATATATTATACGAAAATAAAATACAGTCGGTCGAGAAGCGCAATACGGTTAATTTATTTTAAAAAAAATATATCAAACAAAATTTTCAATAAAAAATAATATCAAAAATATTTCACGTAATATAGTTTGTATGAATTGTATTAAATATGATTTTCCATCGACTCACGAAAGATTTGGATATTGGATAAAAGATTCGAAAGCAAAAAATCCTTCTTTAAAATTTTATGAAAATTACCAACACGATTTGTCAATGAAAATAGTAAAATAAAAAATTGATTCCAAATATAGATGTTGCACCGGATTAATCATCAGTTCATAGACTGGTTGCTGTGGGATGCAGTTTGACGATCAGGCGGGATGGGCGAAGAAGAGGTTTCGAGAAAACCGATGAGAAAACACGGTGGGCGAGAGACTCGACAGTCAGGAAGATTGATATTTCAGAGTTTCGGTGTATATGAGCGGGCTATGGGCGATGCGCCATAATATCCGACGTTAGAGATACACAGAGGAAGAGGATGTGCAACGTAAACAGACACACACAAACGCACATCACGCCTCGATCGATCGAAGCTTCCCGCGACATCGTTCTGCCGTCGTGTGCGCGGTATCGGTGAGGGGGCGGAACGGGGGGGGGGGGGGGGGGGGTTCTTGCGAGAGCTTCGGCGGCTAACTCACACGCGCATTCGCAAAATTAATGTCTTAATGGTTTATGACAATGTCATCAGCATCACCGTTCCCGCGGGTCGTCGGGTAACGCTGCATCTCCCTCGCCCCCTTACCCCCGCCCCACCCTCCCTCGCCGAGGTGCAAACGATAAATGGGTCACCTCCGTCGCGTCGTCCTGACGTTAGTATTACGGGCAAAGATATCCACGCACGCACTTGTGAGTGCGTGGATATGAATAAATAATATATACATGTATATTAGACTGTTTCAAAAAACAATTAATTTTTTTTTCTTATCGCCGAAAACAGGAAAAGTTGGTGGTAGGCCTGAAAAAAATACTCCTGAAGAGCACACCCCAAAATTATTTTTATTACGATTTCTCAAGGGGGTCCTCCCCCGTTCCTGTTTGAATAACATGAGGGAAAAATAAATTTTTCTCTTCTTTTAATGTGCAGGCGAATAGAAAACATTGAAACCTGAATCCGTCGGACACCATTCTCTGAAGAATTAAATTTCCTTCGAAAAATATCAATGCCCCAAGGAAAAAAATGTAATAAACTCTTCGTTCTACAAGAAAAACGTACAGCTACATTTTAGAGCCAATTGAATTTTCTACAAAAAAGTTCTCCAATCAAAATAGCCTTAATCCAATAGTTCACAATTCACAGCTCTTGGAATTTCATTTTATGAGATTAAAAAATTATTTTTCACTTTCTTAGTCCTCAACATTAGCTTTGAAGACTGAAAAAATCAGTTTTTTTATGGTGTTTAAAACAAATAATGAGGACTGAATGGGTGAAAAATAATTTTTTTAAGCTCATAACATGAACTTCCAGGGGCTGTGAGTCGTGAATTTTCCCGTTTTCGGTGACTAGAAAAAAAAAAAAATTTGACACAGTCTAATATATGCATATATATATATATATATATATATATATATATATATATATATATATATATATATATATATATATTATGTTGAAAAAACTATGCGTTATTCGGGGGTAGCTTCGAGATTTCCCGGGATCTGAAAAGTCTAAAAAAATTAAGGGTGTTTCTAGGTGCGACGATAAAAAGCCCCCGCATAACATGTCGTATAGGGCTGATGAGACTGCAGACGGATCTCTCGGTAATTCACCGGCTTATCCTCGTTACCAACCGTGACAAAGAAACTCACGAGAGATTATTCGTATCTCGACTCACGTGTTCGAAAAGATTTTCATACCATCCTTCGCCTAATGGTACGTGGACGCTGAAAGACGAAACAAAAAACAAAAAAGACGAGATATTCGCACGTTTTTGTCGATGACACGTGTCATTCTTGTTTCATCGTTCCTACCGGACCTCACATTGTTCTCGTGTTCCACACAAAGAGGACAAAATATCGTACGTATTTGTATAATCGACACGTGTGTCAAAATAATGTGCATTGTTCATTAATTGCGAGATATAATTTATTATTTATTATTTCGAACAAAAAAAATGTTTTAATGACGTGAATAAAAATAACGAGTAAATATAAATTACCCCATTGATTTAATTTTTCATAATGGAAAAAAAGAAGCACAAACGCGAAAGAACGTAGCTGAAATAAAGGGACTACGAAATAACGAGTAAGAATGAGAATGCTTAAACAAGCCACACATACACCCACACACACACACACACACACGCCCGTATATTTTCCGTTTATCGATAAACTCGAGGATCCTTGGTCGATGTTTACCACCAACATCCTGACTCGTCTTCTTAATTACGGTTATCTAAATTATTCCCCTCCGGGCTAATAACAATCGTGCATAATTCACCGCAATATCTCACAATAATGTAAATATCATATAATACGCCCGTGTATGTGTGTGTGTGTGTGTATTAATTTATCATTCATTCACCGTAGCACATACGGTCTCGGTACTCGTTGTCCCGTCGCATTCCGCGGGACGCGGGACTCGAGCGCATCCAACATTATTATTAGTCTCATCCCCCGCCCGTCTTCTCCTTACCGTATGCGATTTCATAATAACAATGCCGAAGAAACGCGACTGAGTGATACACGTGTGCGCGAACGATACTCGTACCGTGTGATCGTCTGAACTTTGTGCGCACGCGCGCGAGAATTAGCCCCGATGGCCCCTTTCGCGTTTCCCGATCGTGAGATAATAATCGTACGCGCATAATTCGCGCCCGAAGCGGCAACCGCGGCTGCAAATACGCAGCAACGATATTCAACGCGGTTTGCCGGCGCGGCGGGGGCCGGGAGGATTATGTGCAACATAACTCAAGCGCACACTCTTTGAATTTAGCGTGACTGGTCGTAGGCAGCGCGGGACGCGCGGAGCGAGCGGGGCTCGGTGCATTTCGGTGCACGCGAGACTTTCGGACAAAGGATAGCCTTGTGACGGAGAATCGCGGCCGCTGCACGACGAATGATCGGTACGAAACGCGTTGTTGTTTGAGCTCTCCGCAAGTCCATCGACAGTGATTACCGGCGATTGGCCAATCCCACTATTCCCGAACCTTCCACTTTTTTTTTTAAATTACATTTTTTATATTTACCATAGATTACCATAGATAATTTGAAATGGCCGGGGGTCGATCTGTGACCCCCTTTTTCTGAAATGAGTTGCAAAAAAAAACGCTTCAGCGATAGGATTTAGATTACCATCATGTGCAATGAAAAAGGAACAAAGAATAACGATGACTACGCTGGTTTCTGACCTGAAATGAGTTCTTTGAGCGAATGAACGAAAGATCGGAGGTCTCGGTCTCGGTCAGTCAAAAAACGCGCACAATGCTCCGAACCTCATCGATGAATCGACGAGTTATTCGATAGGCTGATCTTTCCGTGTGTATTTTTGTGTGTGTGTGTGTGTGTGTGTGTGTGTGTGTGTGTGTGTGTTTCTTTCAATGTAAATCAAACGTAGAAGTCTGAACGCGTTTCTGATTGGCGAACGGAGAAAGAACGAGGGCGATTAGTGTTCTCGGAGCCGGTTCGGCGGGAGGGGGGAATGTCCCTCGAGCTGCGAAAAGGGAAGACAAGGGTGCCGTGGCCCATGGCACATACAACTAGCTGAACCGTGGCGGCCACTCTGGCGAACGCCACATGGACTTGTATATAATAACTGAGCGACTAGGCGAGGGGAGCACGTCGAGGAATCAGAGAGAGAGAGAGAGAGAGAGAGAGAGAGCGAGTGAGAGGGAAAAGGAGGGGGAATTGTGTAGGAACCAAAGAGAGGCCGGTTCGAAAAATGCGACGTTGGGATTGGACGAGGTTAGACCCGGATGCCCGACCGAGGCCATTTGATTTAAGAATCGCAAGAATGGTGTCGCGCCCAGCGTAGAGTAACTTTATCTACTTGATTCTTTCCTTCCTCATCTATCTCTCTCGCTCTCTTTATTCTTTTCTCTCTCTCTGTCTCTCTCTCTCTTTCTCTCTCTCCCTCTTTATCTCTTTCGCTTACTCGGAGTTAACTCGTGACTCATATCCCAAGCAACACGATCAAAAGCAACTGCGCAAGTACGAGGAACCAATACGACTCGCGTTAAACATGTATTTGTCGACATCGCTTCGGTCCTCCCCCCTCACCGCCGATCCTGACTCATTGTCTCGCATCTCTTATCTTCGCGTTGCCTCGCAACACGTCCCTAACTGTGTTCTATCGTATTATCGAAAAGGAACCCCCCCTTTCCCTTCAATTCGACAAAACGATTGCGGTTGTGTGTGGAAAATGAGATTTCGGTGGAACAATTTTGATCGACGAGGAAAACGAGAAATTCACGCAAATGAGATTTCAAAACGATCAAGCTTAAACTTTGCTCTCTAGTAACACCTGGAAAGCAAAAAAAAAGAACAAAATCCAAGATTTATCTTTGAGATATAATTTTTTTTTTTATTGTTTCAATTGTTTATTTAACTTTTTTTCTATATTTCTTAAATGGAGAAAAAATAAAAAAAATGGCGTCGCTGCGTGAGTGTTTGTGAAAGGCTATTTCAAGTCCGACGGTGGATGTCAGATCTCCGGAAAAAGGGTCCATGATTCGATGCATAAATGTCATTTGCACGGCGATAGATACACGCGGGTTCTCGTGCGATCGGTGACATACTTTTGTCTTTTTTTTTTTTCGTTTTTTCATTCGTCCCAGAACGATTGAAAATTTTATTCGCGCACGAACGAAGCACGTGCAACGGTTTGGGCCAAAGCAACGTCGAGGACCAACGGTCGTGCGTTACAGCGCTATTGTCCACGAGGCTCATTGGAAATTCCATTTCCATGCGCGATCGCCAATTTTCCGACAGCAACGACGCCCGCGGTCGTCCTTGAAGTAGCTGACGGACAATCCGAGGTTCTACGACGTTCGCGACGCCCCCCCCCCCCCCTCCACCCGTCTCACCGCCTCATCGTCGGGTGTGGCTCTCATCGGCGCTCGATCCTCGTTATCCAAGTTTTTACAATTTCACAGTCACGCTAATTCCCATCGATTTCGAATCGCTTATTCGTTCGATTCTCAAGTTCTCGGATTTTTTTTAATTTTTCGTGAAACTTCAGTTTGTCGATTCCGAACAATTTTGTTGGAATGAAATAAACTCAAATAAATTCAAAAAATTCGATATTCCAGGGCCTCCTCCCTCCCCCCGATCCATCTAGCTCGATGATACGATTGGAATTTTCGTAATCATCGAATAAATGCCCAAACGGTCGAAGACCTCTTATTATCACACCCGCATTATCAATGTACCACCGAGCATATACCACGATAATTCACAAATACGTGAGTATCGCGCGGTACGTGAGTTACTCGGGAAATTAAAATTCGCGAAGGCCAATTAATCGTGAATTTATCGAAACACGTGTGCGCGACCGGGGTTCGTCGTGCGTCAGGAAATACGAAATCGCTGATTGCCGAATGACGCACCGTTTTGGGTTCTCAGTACGTCACGAATTACGGAATTGTGGGCATTAAGTCGTACGATTATTTCACGATCATCATCGAGTAAATAATTCTACGTTATTACAATGGCAATACGAGGATAGAGCCGAACAACCATACCAAAACTGTCCCCGAAGTTAAAAAATGTTACTCCCCAGCAGCTATTGCGAAAAATAAATTTTAGACGCGCGCAGAAACGTGGATCGGCAAATGGGAATTGTGATATATACGTATTTGACGAACGGAATGAAAGTAGAACGTTCAAATAACGGATGAGCGGCGAAGCCATCCCCGCACAGAGAAAGCGAATGCAAAAGAGAAAAGACAAACTCGTGGTGATCGAGCGTATCTCGTACAGCGTGTACGCAAAAAGACATAAAATTATGGAACACACACACACACACACACACACACACACACACGTGCGGAAACAAGCCGTCATATGCGCGTCCGTCACCCGCACGTGGAGGCCGACTTGTGTATCGTGCGAATACGGTCCGCCCATTGCATCGTGTTCGCGCTCCTTCGTACGCGAAACATTTGACAAACAATAATAATTTATTCAGATGTTTTCGTACGAGCGAGAAACTCCCACACACACACACACACACGCGCGCGCGAAGCTCGGCTTCCTCATCGAACACGTCGTTTAACGACACATTTCGCGCCGTTTTTTCTTTTCCTAGGCACATATTTATGGCCGCGTTTTGTTTTATTCTATTTTTTTTATCTTCTTTTTTTTTCTTTTTCGATTATTGTCCCCGTTCGTTCGTAAATTGTCATCGTTGGCCGGGATATTTACGTCGGGTACAAGATGAAGGCTCGGTGGGACCCTGGGCGCGTGCCTCGGCAAACACGATGAAAGGGATCTTCGTGTGCACAGCAGGAAGCAGAAAGGCCGACGCATCTGCGACAACCTAGTGCATTATACATTTATATATAGTGCATATTCTTTTTTTTTTCTATGTACATATATATCTGTATATCCCATTTCGCTAATGATAATGAATTATTTTCCGACTCTACATCGCACGCGCGTCCCATCCACTATAAAATGTCTAAAGTGTCTGTAATTTCATTCGTTCTTCATTTATTTTCATTTAATACGTTTCATATTATTATTTCTCATCGTTCCGTCATTTTCCGTGTAACTTGGAATCATCGTTGTTCTTTTTTTTAATTCGTTTAATGTTTTTGTTATTTTTTTGCGTTATTTTGTTTGTAATATATCAATCGATCTGCAACGAGCATTGCAATACGGAGCAACGTCGACGTTGCCGGCCTAACAGAACGAAGATACGCATCGATCAATTTCCTATCTGTTCGGTACATCGGTTCGTGGCCTATAAAATAATTCACCGGCTCCGCTTGTTTTGTGCAACGTGACGGTGGGCGGTCGCACGGTTCTAGATATCACCCGTTTATCCAACCCTACCCTCACCTCCCACTCCACACGCCGAGAACGAAAACGTTTTTTTTCATCCATTCTGTCGCATTGGGAAACGTGTCACTCGAATAATTATTATCGGGACGGAATTTAAAATGAGACTTTCGTGATTTAATTCGAGAAAATAGAGAGAACTGTACCGTCGAGCATTTTTATTTTGGTCAAGGAAAATATATTGCATCGGAGCTATAATTGCACAAATTCCATGTGCTAATTATTTCGAGAAAAAGAATTTTCGTCAGTGGCAACGAAAGAAATGACTTGACTGTATCGAATCGACTGGACAATAGGTACAAAACATTTTGTTGGAAACTCGGTTTGCTTAAAATATCTCAATAATTCATTGATTGTCGAAAAAAATAAACACAAGTGCTATTTGTAAGCACCCCAAATATGTAATACAGTATTAATTGAAATGTGTTATACTGATATATTAATGACATATACAATACAGCCATAACTATATTTAAACAATTTACTTTTCATTTCACTGGCTCAAATGAAGAATCTGCTTTTTTTTTTCTTCACCGTGAGTGCAACAAAAATGGTTATAAAAAAATGACAATATCGTACCGCATCCCTCATCGTCATTGATATCGGAATATCAATCCCCACATTCGTCGTCATCGCAACGTCCTCTTAATCAGAGCACGCGCGCATGTTCAATGTTCGAAACGACGGTCGACGCATTGTTTTTTATTTTTATTTTTTTTTCTGTTCTTCCTTCGACAACACGTGTGACAGAATTGACGCGTCGAGCGCGGTTTACCCTTAATGACCATCCCACCTAGCCCTCGCACCCGTTGAGTCTACGTACGAGAGAGCGGCCACCCGCTCTCACCCGCTTCTCCAATTCGCATTACCCGTCCGAGCTTTCGTTCTTCGTGCTTTACGCGACAAAATCAATTCGTCCGCTCGACCGAGGGCGCAAGTGGTAAAAAGGCTCGGACATTATTAAGCCCGGGCACGACAAAGCTCGGCCGCTCGCGGGCCGTTTCATGAAAAATCGTCGTCCCGATGATATTTCATGCTGCGCATAGCGTGCCCCCCGACCCTCGCCTCATCCATCTGTGTGTGTGTGTGTGTGTGTCTGTATGTGTGTGTATGTGATTCTCGTACTCGCAAGTTTGTTTCAAAGTTTTGCGTGACCGTCACAAATGCAACTACACACACACACACACACACACAATCGGCGCTCCGACTCGTCGGGTTATATGCTTTTCCTTCTTTCTTTTTTCGCTCGCGGTCGCTCGGTACCTCGATCAATCCCATTTGCAATCGACTTTTCGATCTCAAGTTTTTTTTTTTTCATTATTTTTTTCCCCACATTTTTATCGCGACGGATCGGTCGGGACGGATAAGAAACGACTTCGTGGATTATAAAGCTTTTGCGGGAAAATTTCGAGGGATGAAATGCAGCGATGTGTTGTTGTTATTTTCTTTTTTTTTTTCGCGGAGTAGGGGGTCGAGCATTGCGGTTGGGAATAAATGGGACATTATTGGTTGCCAGGGTGACGATGTGTTTGCACACGTTTTGTCCGAAGTAAACGGGTTTCGTTGGTTGAAACGTCGGACACGTGGAGACAAAGAGAGAGGGCACGATATTTTCGCTGGATACACGACGGGGGAAGGGGAGGGTTGGGAGGAGCGCATCATCGTCACGTGAAACACGCATCGTCGGTTCTCCCGATAAGCCGTCGAGCCGGACATTCGGCCGATGGACGTTCGAGCGAGTGAGAAAATAAAACAAAGGAATACCATTTTTTTTTTTTTCAATTTTTTTATATTTTCGTTATCTCTTTCGATGATATCAGCAAATTGCGACGCTGGTGGCCACTTTAATTTACGAACTACCGCGAATAATGGAAAAATGAAGAAGAAAAAAAATATAGCTCGAACGATGTTAAATAAATGATACAATGGACGTTGCAATTGCGACGATATTCTCATGGGTGTCGTTTGGCTCATCTTTGACTCGCACTTCGCTCGTGCAACCCAGTCCTTCACTCGGTCGTTATTATTATCCGTATATTTTTTTACTTGATTATTTGTTTGTTTAATTTTTGCATTTATCGTCCGTTCGAAAGGCGCCTGGAAAGTTGCACCTGCTCGGGTACAATTTTATTCGTGTGTCGCTAATTACAATCGTTAGAACGAATCGAATTGTATTTTTCATCGCGAATGTACTGAGATGCCTCACGAAATTATTTTTTGAATAAGGGGAACTTTATTGATACGATTGCTTGGTAATTAAACGGCATTCGTGTATTAACCATTGTATTGCGTTGACCCATTTACGCCTTGAGTATGAAATTCAATGTGTCATTATTATTGTGAAAAACCGAAAAAAGAAAAAAATTGTCCATAGCGCATTATTTATTCAATAACGATACGATCGATCGAAAAAGGTGGCATCGCCATTCGATCGTGCAATCTTGAGAAGGACGAATAATATTCCACCGATAAAGAATTCACCCTCGGGCGTAAAAGGTTCAAATTAATTAATCCAAAAAAACGAAAGAACAAATAAGATGCTCCGAAAAAAGAATAAACAAATCTACTCAAAAAACGGTCTGGCTCGTGAGAGTTGAGCTTAAAAAATACAATCGAACAAGTTCGACAAGCATATGATATAACGCAAATTTTGATAACGGTCGTGTCAATTTGAATTTGAAACATAATAATGAAAAATAAATTTGTTAAAAAAAAAAATGTTTGAAAATAAAAAATATAAAAAAAAAATTAAATGGAAGAAGCTCGAGCGAGCCAGCCGCGAGACGGGTAAGCGCGCTCATCATCGTTTGATGTCAGTTGCGGTGGTGTCGCAGGTCTGGAACGGGTAGCGGAAGAGTTGATGGGCCGTAGGAGATGGAAGCAATACCAGGACACCCTGTACAGCAGCACTCGGAGCGAATCAGCGATCCAGCCCCATCACCGGCTGTACCCGGGTCCCGCGTTATCGACCACGTGCAACCTGGCCGGTGGGAACCTGGGTCAGCCGGTGGCCCAACGTCCCCCATCGGCGATCTCGGCCGCGGGCGGACTTTTCGCCCAGGGAGCATCGACGACGACGACGACGACGACGACGACGTCAACAACGACGACGTCGTCGGGGTCGTCTCTATCGACGAGTTTGGGTACGACCACGACGACGACGGCGACGACGGGGTCCTCACCCATCGATACCTCGATCAGGCTCAATCAGCTGCAAAATTCGTCTCCGCTGTTGTTGTCGAATCATCAGGGAACCACCACCACTACCAACAACAACAACAACAACATCAACAACAACAACAACAACAACAACAACAACAACGGCACAAGCAACGGTGGTCCAGGCGATCTCGAGGACGATGTTCAACCGCGGTTGAGGCCCGAAGACATAAAACTCGAGATCGAGGAAAGCGAGACGGCTCTGCGGTCCGAACAATCGGTCAATCAATCGAATCGAGAAATTTTGGGATCATCCGGTTTGACGCGACCGGCGAACAATCAGATAGCGAATCATCCGTTGACGAGGATCGGTCGAGGTTCGATAAAGGAAGAGGGACTGGAGATTCGGGAAAACGAAAACGGCAGTGGCGGCGACGGCGGCGGCGGCGGCGGCGGCGGCGGCGACAAACGGGAATTGGAGAACGTGGAAAACGACGCGGAGACGCAGAAGAGACTAAAACTCGTCGACGATACGACGATAGCCGGTGGTACGGCATCGATAAACTCGGTGAGCCCGCTCAGGGACAACGACACGAGGATATCGTCCGGAGAACGACAAACTGGAACCAACGATATCGTCGATACGACAGGAACAAAGGTACATTTTTATTTTACTTTTGTTTCATCTCATAGATATATTTTGAACATATCATATCATTTCGGGTTTTTGAGATACCGGTACCATCGTCAAAACTTTATTGCGACCTTTTCACACTCTTAGAGTTGGAATTTCGAAAAACCTTTCTTAGCGGTGTTTTTTTTTTTTTTTGCTCGAAATTTAAAAATTCTTATTCTCACGAACAAGTCTTTGATTACCCAATATTGTTTTCTGTTCACTGAAATACACAATCTTAATATATTATTCAGTTTCATTGCATCGTCATGAAAAAATGCTTGTCACTCGTTGTTGGAAAAACAAATGATTGTCATTATTATTATTTGCTATACGATGTTATTTGTCGAAGGAGCTGCAGACGGAAGAGCGGATAGAATTACCGACGACGGGACTGTTGAGGGTGAAGAAGGAAGAAGAGCTTCAGGAGGTGCCACGATCGTCGAGCCGTGGCGTCGACGCTACGGTCACATCGAGATTAGGAAATTCTGGATTGTCCGGGAGTTTGGGCGGTTGCGGAGAATCGGAAACCGTTGCGGAAACGAATTTGCCGTATCTCGTGAATCGACGGGTGAGTCCACCGCTCGAAGATTGGAAGCCATTGGACAAGTGTTACTTCTGTCTCGATGGAAAACTACCCCACGACGAACAACCACCCCTTGTGAGTTGGCTCATCCCTTTTTTTTATTTTTTCATTAATTTTTTGTTTTAATCGTATAATTTAAATGATAATTGTGTAATTTTTCAGAGTCCTCAGAGCGAGAGTAGCAGTAGTTCGAGATCGGCCGAGTCACCGATGTCGGTGCAGGTCGATCCGATGGCGGCATCGGTGGTGGCTGCCGCCCTCGGCACTTATCCGACCTTGTTGCCCCAGTGGTGTCTGCCACGCAGGGAATCGCCCATCGTCGGCGTCCAGGGTCATCAGGAAGGTACCGCGGGGGGCGACCAACCCCTCGACCTCTCGGCCAAGCCGAAAAGCTCTCAGGTCAGTATCATCGAATCCTAAAAAATATCAATTGCAACGTACCGCACGTGTTTATACACTTATTGAGACAAAAAAATGCTACTGATTCATAAACAATCCATTTCGGATGAAAAATTAATTGTATATTTTTTCGTCGGTGTGTGAACGATTTCAATGCAGCATCACTCGATGAACCTCTCGCGACGAGTTCACCGAAGGATGTGCAATTTATTTGTTTAAACAAGAAATTCTGATGACTTCGCTTCCTCAAAGATGAAAAATATTTAATTCCAAGTTTCTCGTTTGTTTTTTTACGTTCTAGCAGGACAACAATGTAGCGATGTCGAAGCAACAGAAAATACCTCTGAGGATGCCAGCGAGCATCGATCCCAAGAGCTTATTCGCGTAAGTAAAATATCATTCACGACGAAAACGAATAAAATAATACGAATAATGAACAATGTCGTACGTACGTAGTTCCAATCGCCGCAACCGATTTTCCGGTACACCAATATTCTCTCTATCCCCTCTTATTAATAATTATCGATCGCGTATTATCGATCATCATCATTTGATACGTCTGCAATTTTACCGAATGGAGAGACATGTGAGCGATATTCGCTTTCGAGATCGGTCGGGCTCTCGCACATCGGACAATCCAAGAAGAGAAAGAAATAAAGAAAAAAAATTAGTAAAATGAATAACGAAAAAAAAAAAAAAAAGTTTGATAGCATTTCGACGAGCGCGATACCTCGTGACCGAGTGCACACGTTGGCCGCTCGCTCTCGAGTTTGTCGCATCGCTCGCGATAAGCCGCGTTCGCGCGACTCGCGAGACACGGCTTCGTCGACGTTGAACAATGGAGCACGAAGAAGTAAACGAAAGAGGATGACGGAGCCGACGCGCACGGCGCGAACCCCCCGTGCCATTGGACCGGATCTTCGAGCGGTATGTCGCGGGAGAATCACGTCAGCCGCGCCGTGGAAAAAGTATTATGTCAAACGCGAATATGGTAACAGCGTGATTTTATTGTTTCGGGCGTGTTGTACGAGATTCGGTAATATTCGATCATGTTCGAAAGTGGGTCGACTGTCGTGTCACCACATGGACGATGAACCAGCGATACGGATGATGGGTTTCGTAAAAATGGAAAAATTTTAAGCGAAACGAGAAATAATGGCGATGGAATGTGACAAATAATGCGAACGGGTAATCGATCAGCTTGGAATGTATTCCGTGGGAATTAACCGATGGTCAATCGTACACGTTGAATAAATACAACTAAAACTATATATACATATATATATATATTTCATTTCGGCGCTCCCGAAATAAGTATTAGAAAATATTTTCAAAATTTGAGGTCTCTATCTCAATAATAATTAACTCTATCGGCTTCCTCTCGAAGTTTTCCGACTTAATGCAATAATATTTTTTTTCATCATAACTGAAGGGAGCCACTAAAAAAATGTCACACTTTGAAAGTTTTCTACTAACTATAGTAGCTATACCGAAAATTCTTTATAGACTATAAACAATAATTCGCTTTGAGTCATTTATCAAAAATAGGTTATTCCAATTCACTTTTTTAAAAAATATACATACATATGTGTGAAATAACGATTGAACGACATTCACGACGAAACGTCGTCGTAACAGAGCAATGATGATTGCCGAGAGCGACTCGGGGCGGCTATCGTCGCGTTATCAGTCACGCTCGAAAATTCAGCGGAATAATAAAATGCATCTTTATCAGTCAGAGGATTCGGGTTCGCGACGATGCGACACGCTACGCCCCGAGGTCGACGAACTCTCTCTCTCTCTCTCTCTCTTTTCCCCGCGCATCCCACGTTGCGATACTCGCTTCTCCTTAGAACCGACCATTTTTTTTGCTTCCCTTTTTTTTCATAGGCGCGCAAGTTAAAATATTTGTTATTTTAAGCAAAAAAGGGAGAAATGTATTTAAAAGAAAAATCATTCGCTAGGTCGACAAAAACTGTATCCAGTAAAATTCTTTCAAAATTTCAAATCAATCAAATTATCAGTCTAATAGAAACGCAAAAAAAAAAATCCCACTTCGCCGAGTCACAATGCGCGGATTCCGACGAAATTCCCATAATTCGCATATATTACCAAAAATCTTTGAATTAAACAATAATAATAATAATAATAATAATAATAATAATAATAATAATAATAATAATAATAATAACCCAGGTGAACGAAAAAAATTCAACCACTAGTGAGAACCGAGTTTTGAAAATTATTGCCAAAGTTTATCATTAACGAATATATAATATTTGACAATTTTATCACTTCAAATATTTAAAGTCGAATATTCAAGCATAACCCTCTAATGCCTTTTTTTCTAATTTGGCATAACCTCTCGGAAACGTAACGCACTAGGACAACGCGACAAACGCCAAAAGTAACACTGATCCTTCGACTATAAGCAGGGCTTAGCAGTTCCGATGAAAAATGATACCGACACGTGTAATGTGTGGGTGTAAGGTGCAGGTACCCCGCCAAGAGGCAGTCAGAGGCATTAGAGGGATAATGCATGCATTTATCCAGATTTTTCAAACAATATTTACCATATTTATTATGAAAATGTTAAAAAAACATGATCGATCTGAATGATGATGACGCCCTTGTGTTATATGAAAAACGTGGTGAAAAAAAACAAGCGTTTGAGGCGATGACGTTGTTGAATTGATCGGATTGCGTACGTACGATAGTGTGTACATTAACGCAATGATAAATAAAATGGGCAATCGATTGAATTTTTTACAGTGCGTCGTATCGGGCGAAACCGCGATTGACCGGTCCGGTCGGTGTAGGCGGTGTACCGGTTGTGGGTGCCGGTGGAAGCCGAAGAACGTACACGGAGGACGAGCTCCAAGCGGCATTGAGGGACATTCAGAGCGGAAAACTGGGGACCCGTCGTGCAGCCGTTATCTACGGAATACCGAGGAGCACACTACGAAACAAGGTGTACAAGCTCGCGATGGAGCGTGAACGGGACGCGACCCTCAATAGCACCCATTCACACCCCCACGAGTCCGGTGCCCCGATCTCCACCATCACCACCACAACAACAACAACAACAACAACAACATCAACAACAACACCATCACCAAATACGATCCAAAACGCGTCCGCAACCACTCCGCCCCCGCAAGTGGACGAGGTAGGTTTTGGGGACGAACGAGAGCGTAAAAGAAAAAAAAATTATGAAAAAAAAAAAAAATGAAAAACATAGTTTTTGATAATGAAACAAGCGAAGAGAAAGAGAGAAAAACGAAATAGGCGAGTCGAAACATCTGTTTGATGAGAAACAACATTCTTTTGAATCTGGCTTTTTTTTTTTTGTCATTTCGAAACCGGATTTGAACAAAGCAATTTTAATGACGAGTTTATTTATTGTTTTTGCGAATATACGAATTTGTGAAAAGAATTATTTCGCGTGTCGAGAAAATGGTGCAACGCGATTTTATTGTTTCTTTTCTTCTTATTGATTCGATTGGTGCGAAATTATTCGATTGTCGAGCTCGAGGTTCCCGCGATTGATAATTCAGCTATGAGTTCCGATTCTTCAATTCGTGACGAAAATTCAATTTGTACATTTGGGTATGTGGTTTTGGTTAGGAAGAGCGGAAGGAACTTCCCCAAAACATACCTCTGGCACGGTGATAATCGAGAGCCCGTGACGATAAAAACGCGAAGAAACTTTAGTTTTCGTGTGTATTTTTTTTTTTTTTTTTTAATTGTCAATTAAATTGATGAACGAAGACGCGATGCGCACGGGCTCACGACGATTTATCGTGGCGCTCAGTAGTAGTGTCCGATGTCTCTTTTGCATGGGCTGTTTAACTATTTTGTCACTATTTGTAGTTTAACACTCGGCCATTTGACGTCCGCCCGATTGCGAGACTTGAGGTAAGTTTTTTCGGAAAACAACAAAAAAAAATCGCAAATGCGTTTTAATTGTGGATTTTATATCCGGTTCAATTAGTTTATTGTTTTAGTTGAAATTATTCATTTTATTATATCACAGTTTTTTATTTTCAAAAATTACTTTTCATTATTCCTTAAATCTGAATGATTAGCGATAGTCGCTCGTCCTTCGCTCGGACCTCGAGTTTTTCGATTAAACGTTTGCATCTCTCGCTCGCGCGTTCTTCGTTCAGTTTTCCATTTTTCGTTTTAATTTCCGGCGATTGATCGTTATCATTTATTACATTATTATTTTCCATTCCGCATCGATGCGGTCTTGGATTCGACAACAATAAAAAGAAAAAACTAAATGAATCGACTCTCGCCTCGCTTTGTTTTCGCTTCCGTGCATGAATTGTGCTCGAATGAAATTTGGCCCAGGTGAGTTTTCTTTCTTTTTCGTACCATCGTCGCAATTCATTTTTTTCAATGATATTCAGTTCCACATTTCTACCCACTTCTAAAATTATTACTGTACCGATTCGTTTCATTTTACAGCCAAATAATTGAAAAAAAAGAATAACGCTTTTCCTTAGTCACAAATTATAAACCAATGAAGAAAATTTAATTATGATTCAATCGACAATGCGATGAGACTGTTGGATTTTTGTTGTCGTCTGCGCAGCATTACGTTACTGTAAAATTGCTTGATGAACCTTATGGAAGTTTCCTGCATGACGCTTTGCACACATATTCTCGCAATGAAATATCTCTGCCACCGACACAAACACTTGAATTTGGAAAAAAAATGAGTAAATCGGAAATCACACGAAAAAATATCCACACATGAAAAACACACAATTTTTTTGTTCACTCAAACACAACTTGTTTTTACCGTAGCGAGATAAAAAAAAACAAATCAATGAACAATGCAGTTCGATTCGCGAGCTACAATGGGAAACCTTTGAAAAATCATCGGCAAATGAGATTACAAAATTTATCGACCATTGTTCATGGTCGACGTCAAACAATTTTCATTTATTTTTTCTCCTTCTTCACGAAAATAGCGTTGAACTTGTTTCGAATATCGTTCACACACGCCAGTGTCTCCCTCGATGTTACTCGAACGTGATCGACATCGGGCGAGACGTTCGTAAGAACATGGACGTTATATTTGTTTATTGATTTTTATTTATTTTTATATTTATTTATTTTTTAATATTTCGACAGACGGACGACAAGGAGCTTTCGGGTGCGGAGGAGGAGAAGGAAGTGGAGAAGGCTCTGCTGAGGCCACTGTTGTCGTTGGAGGATCTCGTGAGGTTCTCCGCGTTGGAAGGAAGCGGCGGAGATTCGCTCAGGACCCTTCTGCAACGCGGACAGGAAACCGGTACCGAATGGCCCGGTTTCGAGCACGCAAACATCGGACCTTACATACAAAAGATGCTCGCAGCTGCTGCCCCCTTCAAAGGTAATTTTTATTTTCAACCTTGCTCGACAATTTCCGTGAAAAAAATAGAAATGAAAAAAAAACATTTTCAATAGGCGAATGTTAAATATTTAACTTTTTAAAATATTTCATTTAGCATATTAAAAATGACATTTTAGTTATTATAAAAATTGATACTCGTAAAAAAAGTTCGAAATATGCTCAATTTTTTTTTCTTTTATCATCTTGTTAATTGAACATTTTTTACTTCATTTGAAAGTTGCTGTGGTGAATTTTACCCAGTGTGACTGAACCGTAATTTCATTGAATCACACTTCATAAATTAAAAAGGGTTAAATGTCTCGACCTCCACTTCGGTGGGCTAAATATGGAAATATTATATATTTTTATCATTTATTCATTAAAGATAAATTTATGGAAAAAAAATCTTGATTGAAGTATTCGTAAGCGTCATTGAAGATACGAAAGTCGAATTTTTTGACACGCAGTCGTCAACCATTTTTCCCGAAACGAACAAATTCGACGAACTTTTGGTCTGTTGCAATCGTTCACACGAAAAGTTTTTTTATTTCTTATCGAATAATTCGGATGACGATGAAACATTGTCATTGACACAATACGCGCAAGAACATTAACGAAGAGGAAACATTGTGAAAGTGCGAAAACGTATAGCAGTTGCATTCTTCGGACTTCGATAATCGATAGAAGCCAGTGTGTTATAACCGTTGCACTCCAGTCTTCTAACAACCCGTCTCTCTCTTTTTTTATCTTTTTTCGTTCACTCGGTCCGAGTTGTCACTATTGGGGATTGAAAATGGTTGCCTGCGAAATTACGAGAATCATTATATATTCAAATATAATGAATATTTTCTCATATTTTCCACGCATCATTTACACCAAAAAAAAAAAAAACAATTTAACTCAGAACGGAGTGAAGATTGCATGACTCACCCCGTGCCCCGACTGACTCGGTTTTACCCGATTGTGAAAGTACAGAAAAATACAATGTTTCATTCACTTCGATAGGTTTGGAGACCCCGGATTACAGAATTCCGGAAGTAATGAGGCGTCTGATGAGTGAGGACAAGAGGCTTAACAAAGACGTGAACGGTGATTATTCGCATCATCGTCATCAGCATCAATCACACCATTCCCACCATCACCAATCGTCGCACCATCACTCGCAGCAACAGCTCAATCAACAATCGCAGTCTCAACAGCAACAGCAGCAACAACAGCAGCAACAACAACAACAACAACATCACCAATCGCAACAATCGTTGACCAATCAGCACCGGGGTCCGATGACGAACGACGATTTTAATCCGAACATCGAGGAGGAAACGAGCGACAGCGGTCAGGGCCGTGCTATACTGAAAATTCCGTCCTACAAACCGGCGAACAGCGGGCCGGGCTCGAGCAAGAACAACGGTGAACCCAATTCCGCGGCTTTCGCCCAAAGTTTCGCATCCTCGAGCGCGGCCGGAAGTCCCGGACTCATGGAACGCGCCAGTCCGGCATTTTCGGGAACGAGCAGCCCGACGAATTCACTCGTTGGCAAAGGCGTCGGTGTGAATTTTCGTGACGTTATAGCGAAGAGCATAAGCGTGAAGTTTCAGGAAGGACAAGCTTCCGGTCTGGTCGGAGGTCCGAATTCGGCCGGTGGAATTGTTTCGAGTCCCACGGCCATGATGACCGATGGGAATCCCTTCAAGAGGGGCCGTTACACGCCTCCGCAAACGATGCAGTCGCAATCGGGACAACCGAAACCGCATGCGCAGGATAACAAACCGAAACCGGGAACCGGTGGCAAAGGCACGAGACCGAAGAGAGGCAAGTATCGAAATTACGACAGGGACAGTCTCGTCGAGGCCGTGAGGGCTGTTCAACGGGGCGAAATGAGCGTTCATCGGGCCGGCAGTTTTTACGGCGTTCCACATTCCACCCTCGAGTACAAGGTCAAGGAGAGACATCTCATGAGACCCAGAAAGAGGTGAGTCGAATTTTTCGATAATCGTATATTGCGAAATCGTAGTTTTGATATTTTTATTTAACCAACGAAATCGTTGCCATTTGTCGTTCAACGGCTAACTCCAGAGATAAACCAGAAATTTACCAATTTTTTAATATATTTTTGTAAACAATGAGGTTCGAAAAAACAAGCGTTTCAGGAATAGAGATAGCAAATAATAAAATATAACAATCCTCAACCCCGGAACATCGGTGAGGTAGAGATTCTCTCACTCGACCAAGGAAGAGACAATGTTGACCGAAGAAGCGCCAGAAAAAAATCAAAATTCGTCTCACCCGACCCTCACATTCCAAATAAAATTATCACAACACGGCCTAACAAATTCTCACGCTGAAAATAATTAATTTTCCATCAAAATCGACAATTGAAAATTTTGAAGAATAATTTTATTCGGATATAGTTTTCTTTCCCTCTAAAAAAAGCCTACACGCACACATAAATATTAATAATTGCGATGTAATTTCGTCAGGGATCAAAAGCAACCGGACGACAAAGCGAAAGACGCGGCAGCGGCGGGGGCGGCAACGTCGGGTTCGTTGCGTTCGACCCTGGTCGATAAGAAGCCACAGTTGAAATCCCAAAAGCCATACGCAACGTCGTCGGGTGGCATGCCCGGTGTATCGAACGGCATGAAGATGCCACCGTTTCTCGAGGGTATGACGCATCTGCCGTTTCCTCATCCCTTCAATTTTTGGGGACCCACACCGTTCATGCCCTCGCCGTTCATCGCGGGTGCTCCGAACGTACCGACGATCTTGCCCGAGCAATATTTTGCGACTCAACGAATGCGCGGTCTTCAGGAACAACAGAGAACGTCGATCGTTCAACAGGCCCAACGGGAACGCGAAGGCACAACGACGGAACCGGGAACCTCGAATTCACGTGGTTCGTCGATGATTAAATCGACACGGGAAATAGCGGAAAGTTTGTACGATGGTACCGGAGCAAACGGCAGTTTTCTCGACAATCTCATAAGATCGAGTTTGGAAACTGGAATTCCGCGAGATCAACGAGCAATGGCGGAAGCGAGAAGCAGTCAGCAACAGCACCACCAAAGCTCTTCATCGTCCTCGTCGCAGCAACAGCAACACCAGCAACACCAACAGCAACAACAGCAGCAGCAGCAGCAGCAACAGCGAGAGAGGGATCAACGTGAACGCGAACATCTTCCAGAAGCGATGAGCAGCAAAGCGTTGATCGACGAATTGTGCAGAAATTCTCGTCGAACGCCATTGCCGAGATTGGGTCAGGACAGTAGCGAGGACGAGAGTTATCGGGGAGGTCCGCATACCGTGAGGTCGTTGCCCGAAAGACCCGAGAGGGTGCCAACCGTTGATCTTAGCCAATCGCCGACCGAACGAATGAGGCCGGACGATCAGTGCAGCGATCGGTTGACCTCACCATCAACGCCCATGTCGATAACGAGAACCGGAAGCAGGGACGAGGACACGAGGGACTCGTTAAGAATCGATCGTTGCAGCGGGGAACGCGAGGTTCACAATGGTGGCCAGCCGGACAATCGGGATCATAGAAAGAGTCTCAGCAACCTGCAGCAGCAGCAGCAGCAACAGCTGAATAACTACCCGGACATACACAACCTCTATGCCGTATCAACTGACAAAAAAAGTGCCTGTGATAGTAAGCTTATAGTAGATCATTCGAGCCAGAAGAATCTGCAGCAACAACAACAACAGCAACAGCAGCAACAGCAGCAGCAGCAGCAGCAGACGGATTTTGCGGCTGTGAGCGGACTCGTCGTGCAACTTCAGAGAGGCTACAACGCCGGTTCGAGCCGCGCGAACGTCGATCAAACGATCCAGAACAACGGTCAATCAAACGCAACTGGACAACCGACGAACGTCACGCAAGAACAACGCACGTCTGCTGTCCTCACCATCGAAGATTCCGTGGAACAGTAGACAAACGGAATGAAAAATGAATAAACGAACTAAGACGACGAAGAGGTCGAAAGCGATGCGAGACCGAAGCGTCTGATTATGTTGAGAGTATATGAGTGATAGACGAACGATAATGAAAGGGGAAAATACGAAAATAAATATATGTAGAGTGAGTACCTTCTTGTTATGGATAATATTTCAAATGATAAAAAGAATGAAGGTAGGAATATCAACGATGATAACGAGATAAATGTTACAGGATTATACTGGAAATAACGCGTAAACGTCTTGATTGACTTGAAAAAGGAAATAGTCAGGGTTCATGAATTTTTTTTCGTTTTAATGAAATTAGAGAATTTGACGATTTTTGGCGAACAATCCCAATGGAAACTCCCGACGCCCTGCTGTGTCACGCGACAAATTATTGACGAACTCACTTACCGGTCCCTCGCGGATTTTTTACGTGACAAAGGAACGTATCGAATGATTTTTTTTCTTTTTTTTTCGCGATTGTCGAAGATCCCGCAACCTCGATCTTTAAGTGGATCCACGATGGAACTTGCGATCGTGGTGAGAAGGTTGATGACACAAGTCCGATCTTTCGTCGAGCCCAGCCGGAATGTACATTTCATCTGGAAAAAAGTAGAGGTGGAAATATTATTTTCCAATCGTTCGAAAACGATTCAAGTAGAAAAAATAGCAATCGTAGACGAAAAATTTTAATGACTAAAATTATGCAGAATTGACTTTCCAAAAACTTGAGTTGTATGCACTTTCACTCGAAATTCGAAAATCATCGACTTATTTAACAAAAATCATTTTTCCCTAAATTCAAGATGGCGATCCTCGACTTTTTTTTGTTTTACCCGTATTTTTGTACATTTCGACTGGGCTAGTCCTAAACCAACGACGAAACTGTCTGACGCGTTGAACGATCGACGATACACCGATTTTACGTTTCGTCGTTTTTTTCTTCTATTTTTTCACGTTCGACGATCGACGTCGAGTGTAATCATTCACGTTCGAAATTTCGTTCGACGAACTGTGACCGAATCTTTCGTGAAAATTTCAATTTCCCGTGAAAACGACGCGTCCTTCATCGTCCTGACAAGACAAAAAATGTTTACAAAACGAAATAATTGACCGTACGAAAACGCGAAAAAAATTCCGGCGCTCGAAAGCGCATTGCATGCATCCAAAATATGAACCTAGAGATGATGTGCTTACGGTATCCCCATCGTTCTATCTCGGCCATGAGTGCGAGCGAAACAGTGCTCTTGGTGGTCGCTCCGGTGTGAGAGACAGACGGAGAACGACGGCGATGTTAAGCATATGACCTCGAAAATACGATTCCAACAGTAATATACGCCGCGACTCGGTAACGACGGAATCAAACCGTCGATCACGACGGCACCGGGAAAAAAAAACTTCTTCACCAAAAATCTTGAAGAGTCGTTTTTTTTTCCGAATTTTCCAGTCGTTTAACCGACGCGGCACGACTCTTTCGAACAATGGCAATTGACATTGAGATAAACGCTTGGCAAACATCATTCAACGAATTATCACAACAGCACATCATGTGACACACAAGATTTGAATAAATAAACGGGGATGAAAATTAAACAAACACGGGAAAATAGACAAATGTGAAAGACGAGAATAATCGGTACGTTGAACACGACGGTCACGACGTAGGGTGAACGAGAGGGAGAGAGAGAAAGCGAGGCGAGGGCATACTGACGTCTCTCTCTCTCTCTGTCTCTCTCTCTCTCTCTCCCTCTCCCACTCGTCAGACCAACGACATAACCGGGGAAATAGGAAGAAACATTGATTTAAAAAAAATATAAAAAATTAGGTATCGCGGACAAACTCACACGCATACACACAAAACATATTGTTACAAATTAACGATAAACAGAACCAATTCACACTGACAAACAAACAAACAAACAAAACCGATAATTTATACGATAATACATATTACGATGACACAAAAATTTAAAAAAAAATATACAAATAAATAAATAAATAAGGCGCGCGCACCAAGAACCCACCCGCACACACTCACTCATCGACACACTGTGTAAAATTTCAAGAAGAAAAAATACGAAAAAAAAGAATAAGATAAAATAAATAACGTAATAATAATAATAATTGAAGAATACGATTGAACGGTGACAGCCCCGAGAAGACACTAGAGAGAGAAAGAGAGAGGGGAGGCTGGGAGAAGATGTCAGGGAGACCGTCTCACCGGCAATGACTAATCGACGAAGAAAAATAAAAAAAATAAATAAAAAAATAACGAAGGGCGGGCGAAAAAAAACAAAAAAGAAGTAGAAAAAGACAGACAAACAAAAGAAAAAAATGAGTAACATTGAAACACAACGTATTTTTTTTCCTCTATCAGTGTGAAACTAAACCTAAAATATACTTACCTACTATTAACATTACTTACCTATTAAGAAGGTGACATAATTATATAAGAATATAATATATAATATATTATATTATATATATATATACATATATTTTTGGTCATTAACGAATTACGCGAACGAACGAACGAACGTTATTCGCAAAAATGCGAAGCCAAGCCTTTTGTTGGCGCGCGCGATATAGACAAAATGAAAAGATAAATGTGTTGAGGTAGACGATAAATAAAACGTAAATGAATGAATTAGGAGGAAAAAATAAATAAATAAGGACGAGAAAAATTTTGAAAAAATTAAAAACTACGAGAAAAATCGAGAATGACAATGATTTAGCAAGAGTGAGGGACTGTGGAGAGGGCGTTTTTTCACAAGGCGACAATATTTTATAAAAAATCTCAGTTATTTCGGTCAAACACAAATATGCCTCTGGACTCTAAATAATGAATTTACTTCAACATTTTTATTTACTTTCTTTTTTTAATTATTCGGATCAAGTATTTTATAACGGTCAGAGCTCAGCGGGAGCGCGATGTACCTTGGTGCTCCACGAGACTTTGCAGTGTCGCACGGCGAACGTTTGAAAAAAATTTAGATTCAATTCGGAAAAATAAATAGTTGGAGAAAACGAAATGGAAGAAGAAAAAAAATACATTCATAAATGAATGAATAAATTACGATTTATCGAATTACTCGATAATTAGACATGTTCGAATTACTTGCGCAGCGGATACTCGATTCGGCTCTATTCTCAATTAAACGAAGGGCAAAAAATAACAGTTGAAAATGAAACATAACAATGATAATACGATTTCTTAAGCGTTAAATCCGATTTTTTGATACAAGATGAAAGAAAAAGAGAGAGAGAGAGAGCAAATAAATTTTTTTAACACTCAAACGGTTAGGTTAGCGTAGAAGCTTCATCGAAACAACGGCTCACACGGGCGATTGAATCAAACACACCGATGCAAATTCAACATACAGTACAATTTTTAATTATTGGACACACTCGAGATTATTTTTTCGGCTACGCGTGATTTTTATCGTATTGCAGTCTTGTGGGCAAAAAAAAACCAAAATATATAAATTCATCGATGAAAGACTCGAATCATATCTCGGATAACAAATCATTTTGTAAAACACACGCGGAAGTTGCGGGTAATTCGGCGGCTTAACGAAAATGAACAAGCACAAAATGAAAAATCAAAAGGAAAGCTCGAGTTTATAAGAAAAAAAAAATAATAATCGTTCCGCGCGAAGCGAGCGAGAGGGGTCAGAGAAAAAAAAAGGGAGACGAAGTACCTATACGCTGTTGTTCCAGATACCCCCCACTGAAACCCCTACAATCAACCCCACCCTTCTCGAAACGTAACTTTTCCCCATCCGTTTCCGATATTCACATGCGCGTAACACACAAACACATCAACACCCACGAAGAAAGATTAAAAAAAAAATAAATTCATAAATTACGATGGAAATATTGATAGAACTACATGAAACGACTCACTCGAAGGAGATAAATCGTTAAAACAATGTGAAAAAACTCGGATAGACCGGAGACCAACCAAAAACAAAAAAAAAAAAAGTGAAAAGTAAATAAGACAAAACAAAAAAAAGACCGATCGAGGTAGCGATCGTCGATAATCCATTGGACCAAAAATAATGCGAGTATCGACGGAGCGAAAGTAGGCCGCGCGGGGAGTCCCGTCATTTCGGAAATGAAGAAAAAAAAATTGATAACATAGAAAAAGAAGATGATGAAAATAACATTTTTCGAGCCACGCTATTTCGGAATATTACTTTCGGATATGTGAGACATAGTGAACACGACAAATAAAAAAATAAAAAAATAAATAAAAAATGAAGATTGAATTAACGATTTAGGATGTGGATTTGTTGAAGCGTTTTTACACATTTCGACCAGCGATGTAGCAAAAGCCGTTTCCACGAGATGCAGTCAAACGAAAAAAAAAACAGAGAAAAGTGAGAAAGATTTAAGAAAATTAAAAATTAAAAACGATTTCGGATGTCAGAAAAAAACCCATTCGTGACTCTTATACGACTGAAACTCTAGGCTGTAAATAAAACGTAAGGCATGTGTATGTTCGGTGTTGAAAAAAAAAATTTAAAAAATTAATCATAAATCAATTTCCTAATTAACGGAAAAATACAACAAAAAAATAATAATAACATTTCTATAATACGAAAGTCGCATATTAAGCAAGGCTAAATCTATCTCGGTGTTTTGGAACTAAACTAAAATTTACGGATATTTAAATGGAAAGGCGGCGGAAATGGAAAAAAATACACAGACACACACACACACACACACACACAAACAAACACATAATGCAAATTATTATCGAGTGTAAACATTTAAGGTCTCTTCGTAGGGTTAAATCGCAGATGAAAAAAAAAACAGAAAGAAACGTCAAAGGAGAATGCACTTATCGTGATTGTGTGTAAACGTAATTTAATCGAAAAAACGGAAACAAATAAATAAATACGATGCATAAAAAAAATAAATAAAAAAATTTAAGTCGGAAACCATTGTGACCACTGTCCCAGATAAGTTGACTTGAGAAAAAAAAAAAAAACAACCGCCGATCAGTATCCGACTCTTGGAACGAACGCTGATAATTTTTAAACGAATGAAACATTAACGCGATAAATCATAAATCTAGTGAAATTCAAATTTAAAGAAAAATCAACGGCGTTGATAAAATTTTGAATCGTCATAGCGTGATTTCGTTGCAATCGAGAAGCGACGAAAAACACGGAAAACCATGCAAACCCACCCCAGTTCGAGAAACCAGTCGAATAACCAACAATCAACCCTCTCGTTGCCCACTGAAAAAATTAATTGTATAAATAACGATAATTATCCCTCCCTTTTCTCACTCCTGCCCTCCAGTTATATTCAGATCTCGAAAATCCGATAAAACAAACAAACAACAACAATAGAAAACAGAAAGCCCGAGTCCAACTTTAAACTGAGAGAAGAAGAAAAAATTTATCGTTAGATGTGAAATCTATATTATCGTACGAACGATACATTGCTAAACTATGATTGTCGTTGTTATTTATGATTGCGATTAGTTGTGACTTAACAGTCTTGATAGGTAGACGACAAACGAGACGTCGGATTTTTGGGAGGTCGACGTGTCTTTGGGAATACTCGCCCATTTTTTTCAAATTAAATTATTGTGGAACTCTAATTGATTTTTTAATCGTGGACCTCGATTCATAAAAAAACCGTTCTCGCTCATTGAATATTTATTAATTTATCTGGGTTAATTATCATTGTTGTTATTATTATTACTATTATTATTATTATTATTATTATTATTATTATTATTATTATTATTATTATTATTATTATTGTTCGTTGAATATCGCAAACCGTAAGAACGTTGAGACGAAAAATTCAAAGGTTTTGCATAGTAAATCGTTGGGTTACAAGTAGATTAAGATTCGTTACGTAGTCGAAATTTTTAACAGTTAACTTTTCATAAGTGGAACACAAAAATTGGAAGAAGCAAGAGCGGTTTTGGGATGGTTTTGAGATACACGACTGCGTCTTTTGGTATTCGAAAAATCGTGCGATCGTGTAAAAAATATAGAAAACAAAAAAAATAATAATAATTAAAGAATCAAAAACTTTGTGAAATTCGTAAATTAGGGAAACATGATTGAAAGAAAAAAAAAAACGAAGACGAAGAACTAGATTCAATCGATAACTCGAGGTGCTATTTAATCGAAGGAACAATGTATATTTCGCGGTAACAATTCGATGATTTCTATTGAAGAAAATGAAAAAGAAGAAAAAAAAGAAGTATTTATTTTCAAATTCGAACGATAAAATTAACGAATTCTCGATTTCCCCCGTCCTAATTGTTGATATTTCAATTGTAACGTTTCAAACAATTGTTCCGTTGTAAATTTAACCCTTTGTTTTAACGCATATTATATTTTTTGTTTTCCGTTACATCGAGCGTGTCTCTCCCCGAGTCGCGAACGACACGCCAACGATCCGGCGCAATGAATAAGTTCACGGAGAAAAAGAAACGGGCAAATTTTTAAGATTTAAATGAAGATATATTATATTAAAATATCTGTGATGTAAAAAAAAAAAAAAAGAAAAATAACAAAATTTTGATGTATATTTTTCACAAACATATTGTAACCAAGCTAGTGTATATGTATAAGGTTACCGATTATTATAATGTATAATTAAATGAAGTAAAGAACCGGGAGAAAAAACGACGACGACGACGCGAGATAAAATAATGAAAAAAATTAGAAATTAACAAAAAAAAAAACAAAAAAAAAACATAAAAACACGATTGCGAGGTCCACAACCGCGGTGGTCGAACGGGGACCAAGATGGCGGCGCGTTAACCGGAATGTCGGCACCGAAGATTCCCGTCTTTATTATATTATACATAAAGAAAACAAAAAAAAATCGTATACGAGAAACTCTCTTAAAATTCCATTTCAATAAGGCTCACTGGTTATCCGGTGATTATGAACAAAAAAAATTAATAAATTAATTCAAAAAACGTGTTCGCGTCTCGAATGTCTTGGCTCGAAGGGAAAAAAACGAAAAAAAAAAACAATATTCTAGGTTAAAAAATAATTGATTTAACTTCTGCTAACTGATACACGGGAAGTTTTTGTCCGATTGGCTCTGAAACGGCTCAATGTCAGCTACCTCACAATAAAGACACGTACTTCATGGTCACAACCATGACGTCCCCTGTTTTGGAACTCCAAAGATTTTACATAATAGACAGTAAAAAAGTTCAGAAATTCGGTTTTTTATTTTCATTTCCAATTATTTTGTCTGGCCAAAAGATATCGAAATTTAAACAACAATTTAGTTCGAAAAAATTTAGTCCGTACTAATTATTATCATTGATATCATAAAATGAATAAATTCTCGAACGCCACGGGTCTTTGGGACGTTCATGAAACGGGGGAAATTCAAGGCAAAGAGAGAACGTAGGTAACGTGGGTGAAAGGTCTAAGCAGTTCCAAATTGTGCCTAAGTTTTGAAGTTACGTTTTTTACGGCTCAAGCGCAGTTAAACTAACGATATTTGTAGACGCGACGAAAAACGTTTAGTTCCAATGACCGATTATTAAAGAAACGGAATTAAAACTGATAAAGAACGATAAAGAAGATTAGAAACTAGACAGCAATGGTGGACGTATTAAAAGGAATGACAGGAAAAAAAACACGGGTTACGAATGGAGAGTAGTTGACAAAAATGCTGGTAAAAAGTTAGTAAGGGTGAAAATTCTGAGATCGAGAAAAAGAGAAAAAGATAGATGGAGGAAGAGGGAAAGAGAGAGAGAGAATAAAATTTAAAAAATAAAATAAAATAAACATTGAAAGAAATGTCTCCTGCGTCTCAGGGCCACCCGGCCGCCATCTTGAGTTCCGAATATTATGTTCTGTTTTGTCGAATAAGTGCAATTAGGTACACAGTTGTGAAAACAGACGTATACACACACCCACCCACACACACACACACACACACACACACACACACACACACACACACACACACACACACACACACACATACGAAGAAATCGAGAGAGAGAGAGAGAGAGAGAGAGAGAGAGAGAGAGAGAGAGAGAGAGAGAGAGAGA
>OY759157.1:5945967-6049056 GCA_963662125.1 Diplazon laetatorius | reverse complement strand
AGCCCCTTCCACAATCGACGACCAAAACCCATCATTTAAAAAAATTATACACGTCTGTTAATAAAAATTTCGTAAAAATGTCATTTGACACCAAGATTTCATGAGCGAAGTAAAATTTGATCTCAAACGCGATTCAAACATTCCACAAACGTACATTTAAAATATTCGTAGTTCATGAAAAGTTTGGTGGCATCAAAAATTGTGTGTGGTTTTTCTCGAAAAATTGAATTTAAAAAATTGGCAATTGTAAAATAAATTGAACCGTCGAAAGGGGACTACGCATTTTTTTTTTTTTTTTTTTTTTTGCGTTTTTCTTTCAATTGTTGTGGAACGTTGAAAACAACGTCGAAGTTTTTGCAAACGCATCTCGGTCTCGGCCGTAGTCCTGGTACCTTCCAATTGGCTTTAATTCGTAATCTAAGTTATCTAGTCATCCAATGACTCTAAAAGGCGCAAGTCGCTCGAACACGTATACGCTGTGACGGCCGAGAAACCGAGAATAAGCGTTTCGTTTGAATTTAAATCGTCCGAGTTTTCGGGGACGCGTAAAATTACGCTCGTCGTCGATGATCGGGCTCGTTATTCACGTCGGGGCTCGTTCATCGCGAATTAATTGCCGACTCCGGTAATTACGACACGTTAAACCCGCGAATCAACACCCGATTCACCGAATTAACAAACACAACGACAAAAACATTCATTCGATGAAATTATCCATTCAAATGGGATTTATTGAGTCACATGCAATTTGCAAGTGTACAAACGTAAAATGATATCGCGCGCTATCCTATTGTTTTTTTTCCCAATGGTTTTTGGATTTTTTTAATGCAGGGAATCGGAAAACCAAACAAAATAATTGGATAAAATTGTTCATTCAAATGCCATTTATTTGTTTGCATGGAATTATCAAATGCACAAACGTAAGATGGAACGTCGTTTTTTCTGGAGAAAATTGAGATACAAAAAATAAATTCAACAAAGACAATTTGAACAATTTGTCCTTCATAAAAACGAATTATTGTGAACATTTATTGTTAGAAATTTGTTGATTCGGTGAAACGGATGGATTCACGTGGCCAAGCCTAGTTTGAGCGGAAGTAGTATTAGGTGTTAAATAGAAGAGAATGAAAATGGCGATGTTACTACGTAGCTAGCACTCGGTAGTATCGAAAAAGTGGCGCTTTAGTTGTTTGTACGTTGTAATTTTTATAGTGTTATTTTTTTTTTTGTTTTTCATTTCGCAATTTCCTAATACTTGTCAAGCACTTTGTCGTCCGTCTAGCCTCGTCGACTTGTCGTGAGAACGCCCCCCCCCCCCCACCCTCTCCCCGTTGTTTCGACAAAAACGACGAATTATTATTACCCCCATCGAGATAATCGAATCACGTGTACATAACAAAATAGTATCGATACAATCAAAGTTTTCGCAAATTTTTATAAAGCTTATTAAACTTTTGCCTATACTATTACGATAATTACAATGGACCAAGCAATTCTGTGTACCTTTCATGGCATGACGAAAGAAAACGAGAAAAATTAAAATAAAAAAAAACCTCAAAAAAAGATAAACGATAAATAATGATTTCAATACGAAAGAGATAATTTATCCGCAATTCACGATTATTCATACATTCCATTGAATTTTGCATTTATCGTAATTCCTCGATCGTCGCCATTCGTGACGATATATATATACATATACATATATTTTTTTTTTATGTCTTCGATAATCCGTATTTCGTACTTTCCAATACGACACGTTAGAACATAGCGAGAACATAAATCAATAATAAAACATTTCAATGACAACCCTGCGAACCATAATCCATCAAATCATTCCAATTGAATAATGCAATCGTCTCAACGTTTGACCGTGAAAATCATTTTATTTTATCATTCGAACAACAAAATTTTTTATTTATTCCCAATCCGAAAGATTGTTTATCGAGACTCGCGACGAGGCTAGGCCGTTCCCGCATGAACAAAGTTTGACAACAGTTTATAATTCGTAAGCTGCTCGAAGAAAGTTAACTAGAAACTATAATTATTATTGAAAAAATGAAATTTTAAAAACCGACAAACCGGTACCGCAACGCCCTGCGGATTATCTTGAAAACTCGAAAACCTCACGATTCAACCCCCGCCCCGTATATAATCACACGATAACCCCATACCTCCACCAAAAAAAATTAAAAATAAAAATCAATAAAAATAAACGAATCGCCAAACCCCCCGCGCAACCTTCCCACAGATTCAATCAAGCTCACACACACACACACCACATGATGCTCACAGGATTACGGTAATTAAATTATACAAAATACATTCACAAATATTCAACACGGTTACACACACACACACACATACATACACACACAGAATCGCGCGTCATCATACGCGTGCCGTAATATAAATGAAGAAAAAAAAAAACAAATGAAAAAATAATAATATGTAACAAAACCGATGTACTACTACTTCTACCACTACTACTACTACTCAATACACACAGAATGCAGCAGTCTGCTATACTACAGCTCGTATTATTGAGATATACAGCATCCAGATACCAGGTCGTCTCCTTACAGTTCAAGTCGAATGGCCGAGAACTTGATTCACGTCGCTGCGAGAGATCATTCGTTTGATTCGGAAAAACGAAAAATTAAACAATACAAAATACATGATGAAAAATAAATGAAAAAAAAAAATGACGAAAACGAAAAATTGAAAACTTTTCCTCGACGTTGAGAACGACCAATTGAGATTGCATATCACAAAGAACCAATAGCGTTAGATAGAGAACACTTATGGGGAATCAATATGAGAAATGAGCGTCGAGTCGAAAAGTCGAAATTCAATTTTTTTGTTCCCGAGCGAATATTTTTTTGAATTTATTTTTCACAAAATTTTTTTTTTTCTTCTTCCTGAATCAACGAATCGTCTGTCGTCGATCGCGAACGTTTCTCGGCGCAAACATTCGCAAATGGCGTCGGTTGCAAACTCACCGACGCCCGCAAGTCTATATGCACAACCGGCAACAACAAAAACAACAATAAACAACAACAACAACAACAACAATAACAAACACATGAACAATAGGCATTAGGTCGGGGACGAATTTGCGTGTTGCACGAGAATCGCTATTGCCGTCCGACGAACGAACGATCCCACGCGCCGTCGTAGTCGTAGCCGTAGTCGGGCGGCGGCAAACCTGCGCGTGCGCGATCGATCTCGGCGCGCTACTCCCCCGGCCCGTTTAATACAAAAAACCATAATATTACAATTATTAACAAATAAACAAACAGTGAAAAAACAAACATTTAAAAAAAAATATTACAGCTATATGTAAAGGTACCGTCATATCCAAGCAGTGATTGAGCAAAGCAGAAAAACTTTGAAACAAAAAAGTTGATGCAAAAATAAAACGGAGTCGAGCGGTCTCGGAATAACGTTGGACGGTTTTTTTTTATTTCTTCGTTTTTTTCGGAATCCACACGACCGATGAATGATAAACGAAGACGATGGAGCGGCGTGATGGTTCGGAAAACACGTACTTTTTTTGTCCACGTAATCGAGACCGTACGAACGTCCCCTCAAATCATAACCTGCAGTCAGCACATACATTAATAATGAAATAATAAGTGCAGAGAAATAAAACAAAACAAACTACTATATACATATACATATATATATATATATATATATATATATGTATATGATATACGAAAGGTATATATATATATAGATATATACGAATATATTATATTAAACATTACGTGCATATTTAAAGCAACAAAAAAAGTATATTATTAATAATGCGAAGAAGTACTATATTATTATTATTATTATTATTATTAATTATTTTTAATTATTATTGAATTATAATTACGATGAAAATGATTGAGTAAGAAATGGTGAAACAAAGTAACATTCCAACCGTCAATGTGCCACACGATTTTTTATATTCTCTTAATAAAAAAAAAACCAATGAGAATGACATGGAGATTTTAATAAAAAAAATTGAAACAAAAAAAATGTAACGCACCTTGTACACATAAATCCCGTTTAATCCGGCATTCACAATGGCTCAGGCTTAAGCGACGTATCTGCAATTATGTTTCCTAGAACGTCGAGTGGTTAAAAATGCTGTCGAAAAGTCGAGAGGCCGTAACAATTATTATTATTATCTTCTTTTTGTTTTAATTTTTTTGTTCATTAGGTTAGATCCGAGAATGTATTTGCGATTGATTAATTAGGGTGAGATGAATGAGAGAGAGAGAGAGATATTGAATGGGTCTTATTAGCCGGATTAGTCGGAGGAATGATAATGAATGGGGGCGAGGATGAAAAGTTAATGAAAAATGTTGCACGAAATGTAAAAAAAAGTTGCTATCGAATATTGAGAACAAAAAAAAAACAGTCTTATTGCCTCAACGTGGTCATTCATTGTCGCTCCTCCTTACGTTGCTCGTTACCCGATAATTAATCCTGCAATTCACTGTACGAATTATCATTATCGTGATGTATATCGTGACGAGTTGCCCAACAATAATGGAAACCCCGAAAAAAAAAACAAGAAAAAGAAAAAAAAAATATTGTCACGAAAAGTCCCGAACAAACAATGTGTAAGAGTGAGTAAAGATGATTTTGGACACGCGACGAACCGATTGTACGATGCCAAAGTTCCGCGATTGACGCGAATCAAAAATTCATAAAAGTGTCCCGTGAAATGAAATGAACGCGGAAAACATTTTTTTTTTTATTAAAACGTTACATCGATGGAATTTTGGCTTTCGCACGTTTCATTGGGTCAACGAAAATACGACGATGGAGCACCGTTCGTCAACGCTTGCTCTATATATGTGTATACAGACACACATATATATATATATAAATATACATGCATACAACACGGAAAATTGTCAACATGGCCCGATACGCTTACGCGTCGACGTACGAATTTTTTTCACAAATACGTAAATGCCACGAGTAACGTGTGTCAGTAAACCTCTGTCGCCATTTCCGTGCCCGGACTCTTGTCAAAAATGTTTGTTTTTTTCTCAAATCTATTCCCTCTACAATTGTATAATAAATTAAGCAGAATAATTAACCATTGAGCGAGACAAAACAAAAGAAAAAGAATGAACAAATTCACGCGAAAAATAAAGCCCAGTGACAGTGTGAAAATGTGCGACTCGTGAGTCCAATTAAATTCTCGGGTAATCCTGCTGGAATTGCATGTTTTATTCCGTACATCGGATCGGCGCGGGGCCCGAAGTGGAAGGGGGAGGGGGGCTTAAGGAAAGGGAAACAAATTTATTCATTCCGTTTTTTCGCACGTTCAACGACGATGCGATGAAAAAAAAAAAAATTCCGTTCCGGCAGGATCTCAAAATTGGATTATATGAGCATAAAAATTCCGCACCGAATTTATCCTCCGAAAAACAAAAAAAAAACACACACACACACACACACGAAAGCGAGGAACAAAATGAAGTAAGATACGAATGAAGTCACGAGCTACGCGTGATGCGTGGAAAACTGTAAATTAGAGGGCTCAGGAAAACAAAGAGAAAACGGAAAAAAAATGAAAAAATCCACAACTCTGTAGTTAAATATTGAAAAAAAAAAAAATCCATAGTTACACACGCTCACACAAATAGACGCTCATCTGTGCTAATATTACGATTAAGTATCGATCGATTTGTAGTGTTTTCATTCCCTCTGATTGTGAGCTTTCATCCTCTTAACGGTCGTTCGACCGCGGGTCGAGCAGCATATTTTCAATGGGAGAGACAAAAATTTGACAGAAACGAAACACAATCCCCCCCCCCCCTCCCCCACACAAACACACATACTCGGACGTAATTAAATTTAAAAAAATCAGCAAATACAATTGTATTATCAATAACGATCCGCAACTAACCGTTCACCGATTATCGACGTTCATTAAAAACGATTAATTACCGAATTAAATTGATTGATGAAATGAATTATCATTATTGATTAATATGGTTAATGATTATTATCGATTTATTAATTATCAAATATTTTTACAAATTAATTGTAAAGGTTAAGTGCGATAGATGATAAGTTATACATTTAATAACCGATAACTGATGCATTAATTATTACGTATGATTAAATGTTATAAACGACTAACCGATCATTGATTACAGTCCGCTAAAATGTAACTTTAAATTAAATACAAAACAAAACAAAACAAAACAAAAAAAAACAACAACAACAACAATAGGAAAACAAACAAGCAAACAAAAATCAAGTGGCACGCGAGACTAATCAATGAGATTATTGCGACGATTGATTAGTTATATATATATATATTGTTGTAAAGGGATGATCGAGCGTTTGGTTATTGTGCGTGAATGAAAAATTATGCGTCGATGTGTATAGTTGAACGTAGAACAAATGCGTGACGCGTGTGCGTACCCCGATGTAACACCCACACAGCGAGTCTCGTGGTCGATGAAAAACGCGTGTGTGGGGGAAAAAGAGAGAGAAAACGAAATTTCGAATCAACGCGAATGGTGATAAATATTAAAGCAAGCGAACGAACAAAAAAAAAAAAAAAACAACAACAACAACAAAATTCGACAACCGCGTACTGCAACTGTGTATGGATTTGTATATTTGTACGGTCGTATGTAAACACGTATCAACGGGGGAGGGATCAATCGTGTAGATATCGCGCCCCGGTTCTCAACGGTCGTTACTGTCCGGACCAAAAACTCTCGCACCCCACAACTAGCCCCGGCACACCCCCATCCGACACACATTGTACCGCCAATCATTCCGATAAAAAAACTCTCAGTGTGGAAAAAAAAAAAAAAAACGAATAACAGTTTCATTCCACACGTTCATACGTGTTGCCGTCGGATCAATGCTCTGCTCTATTGTCTAGGCCGATGACAATTGTGAAAAGCAACGAAAAAAATGAACCCTGGACACTCATTAATCGGGACGAATAACCGAAATTCCAACGAAAAATTCGATACGACATAACGAACGATTCACACAAACGGACAGGAACGGACGGATAGTAAATTGAATTAATAAACAAATGGAAAAAATAATATGGAAACGAAAAAATGAGGGCGATTCGAAAATACCGAGTCCATACGATTAACGACATATACATCCGCCGACTTGTCGCATACATATGGAGAATAATAAAAGACGAAGATTGTAATAGGGCGCGAGGGGCGGGGAAGATTACGCCCACGATACTTACATCTCAAATGATAATACCTATTATGATCATTCCAATTTTTTTACTTGCTCTTTGTCATTTGTTTGTTTTTTTTTTCTTTTAATTCGGGTTATTATTAACTTGTATTGTGTTTTTCGCTCATTGCAATAATTATTGTCGACGTTGATTGGTTATATCAGTTGTTTTTTTTTTTTTTTTTTTCTTTCCATTACGATTGCTTCACGACCTTTTATGTCGAAGAGATGTGTAAATAGCGCAATAATCATAACGCACGTGCGTGAATCCAGTTTGTTATTTTTTCTCGTTTTATAATTATTGTCATTATTATTTCTTTATTATTATTATTATTATTATTATTATTATTATTATTATTCATATTCATTGTTTTATTATTATGATAACTGTAGTATGATATTTAGTCTAAGAGACTTCTTTTATGATTTAGGAGTCCACGAATGAGACCGATTGTGCAATCACTAGTGTTAATGTTTTTTTTCTCGTAAAAAAAGCAAAAAAAAAAGAATGTTTTTTTGCCTCTTCGCAACTTCTTTCTCGTCGTATTGAACTTTTACGTCGATCGGCTTGGCCGGGGATGACAATTTTTTCGCGCGATCGTTGTTGTCGGGCCTCGAACGATTCGGCAGTTGTACGTAAAATGCATGCAAGACTCGTCCGGATAATTCTGCCCCCGATTTCCAGCTCCCTGAAGAAATGTGTGTGTGTGTGTTTTTTTTTTGGTTCACCCACACCCGCACTTTGACAATACAAAACCTCGCGACTGTACTTACTCGCTTGAGCTCGCACGAGCACTTAATCAACGTTTCAGACGATCGAAAGGATAATTCCGATTTCCATTTGTCGTATCGCCGCCCCCCCGCCCCCCCGAAAACCTCACCCACGACGATCGATCATGCGACCGCGTGTTGGTTAATTCCAATTGAAGATTATCGGGGCTTCATGAATTACGCGGTTTAACCACGTTTGAATTAATAACGGACGTTATTACGCGTGTTTCGAGGTACGAGCTTACGTGTTTCCATCTATCTCGCTCTCTCTCGCGCGTCGGTCGGTAAATCAAAGTTTGAAAAAATGCATTCGAATCGACGATCGTTTATCGCCTTACGCCCAAATATTTTTTCGACGATGGAATCGGTTTGATCGTTTCAACGCCCTCTTTGACCATTGTGTTTCGTCGTAAAAGTTTGCCATCGACCTGTCCTCACGTGGCTTCCGGTTAATTCAGAACAAATTCCGAATGGATAACGCGATTTTCATTCGCGACAAACAAGCAACAAAAATTCCACTCTGCACTCTACGTTATTAATTTCACAAAGAGCCAGTCTAACGCGCTACGTCAAAATAACGCGACCCGAATGCTTAACAAAAATTCTTAGCAAAACGATTGAGTCTCTAAGCTTTGATCGAATTATTACTATTGACATCCCCAGTTTTTAACGTTTTTTTTTTTAATTATATCATTATCATTATTATTACTATTATTATTACTATATTTTTTTTTCATTTGTTATTACACAATTACGTATGTGCGAAATCTAATGACACTTTCCCATCGTAATTTATGTACAATATAATGTTCATCTGCTCTTATTATTTCGATAATCAAGTGTAATATTTAAAAAAATAATATACATATATATATGTAACCCGTAAGTACAACGCAGCCAAGACGTAACCGCAAACGTAAATTTCAATCGCAAAGATGCGATTTTTTTTCTTCATAATTACGTTGGTTCTCGTATCAACCACCCTTCCACATAACGTTTCTTTTTTTTCTGCCAAGGTTAACGCGATCATGAGTGATATTTAGTTAGTTCAAGTGTTGCAAGGAACATCAGTTTTCTGATTCGAATATTATTTTTATTTTTTATTTTTTCCTTATTTTATAATTATTTCGACGGTCAATCGGTAAAATGGTTTGTCGATCGGTCCGTATTCACCCACCGCCCGACAGTCGCTGAGAAAAATGCCGATCGAACGATTTGTCGATTGTCAAAAAAAAATGAATATTAACGATTGTTTAAAATTTTTCTCAGCGCACTTTTTTTCCGCCGACTCTCTGTTTCTCGTTGATAGATTAATATATTTATATAAATATAAATATAAACATGTGTGTGTGTGTGTGTGTGTGTTCTCATCGCATGACGGGACTCAAACGGTGTTACACGAATGAGACGACGATGAGAATGGCAAGAGAGAGAGAGAGAGAGAGAGAGAGGGAGGGAGGGGGAGAGAGAGAGAGAGAGAGAGAGAGAGAGGGAGAGACAGATAAACGCAACACACGTTTCCCCACGAATGATTTTTTTACAACTTTGATCACAGTGTTTTGTATCTATGAAGGTTAATGAAATATGAGTTCTTAGATTGGCGTCGAGAATTATTTTTTATATTTCACATAAATTTAGAGTTATTATATTATTTAACGGAGAGGAAGTTATCTAGGTATGATTTATTATTGTCATTGTCATTGTCATTATTATTATTATTATTATTATTATTATTATTATTATTATTATTATTATTATTATTATTATTATTATTATTATTATTATTATTATTATTATTATTATTATTATTATTATTATTATTATTATTATTATTCCACGAGCAGCAATTATTTCACTCGTGTCGTATTATAAATTTATTAATACATTTACGACGAATTAATAATCATGAGTTTTATTACTTTTTTTGTGTTATTTACAATCTAACGTAATCCCAATTTCAATAGTTTTTTCCACAACCGAACTTCCTATCCGAAATTATTGTCCGACAATTGTATTTCCTTCACCCAGCCAATGAAATCCCAAGGTGCTTACTTCGATTTCTTTTTGAAATAATTGTTTTTTTTTTATCATTTCGTAGGTTAAAAAAAGAAAATTATTTTTTTCCTCTTTTACGCACAAAGGCGTAAAGTGAGTGGTTATGGAAAAAAATGATGAGTACGATAGCTGAGTCAACGAAAATGTCTGTACTCTATATGTATGCGACCAAGTTCCTCGGAAGAAATGTGAGACCGACAACGAGACGAGACATTTTTTTTCCAATGACGAACAGTTCATCGTATTGTCGATGAAAATTCGATTGAATTAATAAAAATTTTACCGGAACTGAAAAAAAAAACAACAAACAAATTAAACTATTATACAAAATTATAACTTACATAATTAGTCGAGACGAGATATTTATCTTCGACCTTTCACAAGCGTCTTGGGTTCTCACGGAAGCTCTCAATTTTCATTTAGTTTAAAAAACCGGAAAAATAATTACAATCGTAACGTTTCTATCTTCGATTGTCGATAGGATCGATCGAGAATTGACTTTTGGTTATAGACTGAGACGAAGGACCCAGCCGAACTTTCTAGAATTGCAGCGATATTCAAACAAAAGCCAACGACGAACAGTTTTTTTTTTTTATACAACTGACATTGAGGTGGAATATCCGGTACTGTATGATGATCGTCGTACGATTAAATTCAAACGATTCAATGAGCTGGAGGAGGCAATTTGACCCCCAGTCCAAAATTTCAATCGCTAACCATTAAAAAAATATTTTATTGCAGTATGTTTTTTCCTAAAAGGTACAAAGGTAATTTAAGCTCTGGTTCATCGAATATAGTTTTTTTATCATTTTTTTTAATTCCCATATTTTTGATCAAAGTTTTTTAGTCTTTTTAAAATGAAAAAAAAAGAACTTAAACTTCTTTTTCTATTCAAAAATTTATTTCACCAGTTTGATTAATTATTGCTAAAATTTTGAGAAAATGGAGATGAAAAAATGTAATCAATAGAACGAATTACAGATTCCTTGATCTATCATATTGTCGAAATCATACGACGATTGTGGGGTCAAAAAAAAATTAAAAATTAAAAAAAAGATTCAGTTACGATAAGCCGGTAGATAGTGATCGTTTATTCGATTTTGAATTTATGTGCAGCACCATGCGCGCCACGAGTGCGAGAGAGATAACGACAATGGGCCGTCGCTGCAGAGCGAGCGAGAGAACGGAATGCGTAGCACATTGTCTTGCTTGAAACGTCGAATTTTTGTTTTCTTCTCATTCGCCCCCCCCCCCCCATACCCGCGACCCGAAAGACACATAATAAACATTTATCAGGACACAGGTAAACCAATGGAGATTCGAAAATTTGAAGTAATGAAACGATGAAGAAAAATGTATGAATAAAATGTTTGCAGTTAGGTGGGACCAAAAAACGACTTTATATCTCTATGTGCATATCCAAGCAGCGTGTAATTAAATTAATTGATCAATCAATTGATTAATTAATTGATTAATTGATCCGTTATTGATGATCGATAAGTATTGACTATGGCATTTGATAGCGGTGATCGAAGTCGATATGACGTATGGTTTCCGAGTGATTAGGCCATTAAATTTGTTTATTAATACACTATCATATTATAGAGGGATTATTATTATTATTATTATTATTATTATTATTATTATTATTATTATTATTATTATTATTATTATTATTATTATTATTATCATTATTATTATTGTTGTTGTTATATTACAATGATTAATTACGATGACAATTTGTCTTATAATTTTACTTACGTTCAAAAATACGAGTATAAATATCTTGATATCGAGTAGAACATTACGTATGGATAATTATTAATTATTTTTAATTATTATTATCATAAGAAATTTTGTTGTATTATTTTCAATAAAATCAATTGGAGATATTATTTTATTTTATTTTTTTTTTGTCTCGGGCACTCATAATTTTAATTCTTTTCGCTTTCCAGACAAGCTTCCGCCATTCGATTTCAAATTCGGTGATTAATTTGAATGTTCGAATTTTGAAATTTGACCAAGAGTGTCGATATTTCGTATACGCCATAGCCCCCCAAAGTTCAAACGAAGCGGCATTTATAAAATAGAAACAATAACAAACAAATGGTAATGATTCGAGTGAGAATTTTAGTACTGCGCTGCGAATGAATCCAAAGATCACGAGAGAACCCATAAAATCCAAACACGATTGATCCACACTCGGTGAGTCGTGATTTTACGGAGATGCGAAAAAAAAAACAATGAAAATGGAAACGACTTGAAACTATAATTCGATTCTCGCCACGAGTCTTCGATTAATTGTTTGTTCAATAATTGTGATAAGAAATCAAAGTTCGGCGTAAGATGTAGATGAGGATGAAAAAAAAGTAGCGGGGCGCGGAGGGGGGGGGGGGAGAAAATAATATCGGATCGAACAATCACGGACAAAAAAGCAAAACAAAAAAAATGTTACGATATCGTCTCGACTTTTTTTGATTGCGGGGGGCGCGATCCATCGGTATTGTCCAACAAATTCCAATATTTTTTTCCATCCGGCGTCTTTACGAACAACAAAAAAAATATGGCTGCGTTTTGTCGGTCAACGTCAATTTTTTTTCTTTTTCCAATAATTGTATATAAAAAAAAGAAAAAAAAAGAAAAAAACGAAGGAAGGGTCTTTTTAACTGTTGCTGCGCGTATACGATATCTCGATGATGGAATTTCCCAGACCCAGAGCCGTACTTATTCACAAGCACACACACACACACACACACACACACACACACACACACACAAACAAACACACACACAAAGAAACCGGTAACCTCGATTTTGCTTGGTGACATCGATCGTTTCGCGAAGATTTGCGAATCCGGACGAATGAAAAAATATTGTACGGAGGAAGAAAAGAATAATTCGCGAACCGTGCATGTGTATGTGACGCAAGAGAGAGAGAGTGTGAGAGGGTTTTTTTTCACGAGAACAAAAAACGAGAAAGACAGTGAAAAAATGCAAACTGAATGAAAACTAATTATAGTACACACACGTACACACACACACACACACACAAAGAGACACACGGTCACAGTTCAATCTTCGTTATTTAAGAGAGTGAGTGAATACGATTTGCAAAGTGACAAACACCTTCCCCGCGATGTACACATACGTTGACATACGGAGAAACATACATGTACTTATAGGTAAGTTCATACTGCGTATTGCCTTTTTGACTTCGGTGTGAAAACATATATAAGCAAACCAAAACAAAAAATAAATAAATAAAAATAAAAATAAATTATTTAAAAATAAACTTCAGTCGGTTCGAACGTCGGGCGTGAAATTAACGACGTGCGAAATTGATCGTTGCTCCTCGATGGCCTGACTTTGTTTTTTTTTTCCCCGTTCGACTCGCAAAAATTGTTAGATTCAGCTGCGGCAGATCGATGTGTAAATTTGAAAAAAAAATTGAGAAACGCATGGTTGTCTTTTCGATGACGAGATGCAGGACGAAGAATGTGCTATCGACGATTATTTTATATTCTTTTATTAGTTTTTAATTCAAGAAAAAAAAAAAAAAAACAAATTGGTTCACCGCGTGAATCAGTATCGCCGATCGATAAAGAGCGCACGACCCGTGACCGGCTGTCATCTGTTTCATGTTTTTCAATATTTGTAATTTATCGATAAAAAATTATAATGGTATCGATATAACGTAACAGTCTAAAGTGTGCGCTACTCCACATAACATTATTATTATTATATAAATTATAAAAAAAAAGGTATACATGATATATATATATATTATATATATATATGAAAAGTATAATATATATATATACATATATTATACACACATTGGGATTGGTGAGAATATACGGTTTTTTCGCTTTGGAGTGTTATTTTCTGAAAATATTGAACAAAATGTGGAAGAAAAAAAAACCAAAAAATAAAAAAATAAAAAACACACAAAAAAATTAATAAAATGAATTGATAAAACTAATGAACATCGTCAATTTGAATATCGTCGAAATCATTACGTCGTAGGTTGCATCGATTTTGCCCGACGAATTTTATTGTTCAGGATCTCGTGAGCGTATTTTTATTTTGTTGTTTGATTTTTTTTTTGTTTTTTCCTTCGATGAATTATTTCAGATTTAAATAAATCCCTTTTTAGCACGTACACTTTTATTCGCACTATATATGTTGACGTACGAATTGTGCATAGGGTGAAACTGGGTGAGTTGGCACACAGAAAGTCACGGCACATCCTTCAAATGTTGTTGATTGTAATTGTGCGGCCTTCACGCCATTCAGAATTGTTGTTGAATCGTGTTTTGACGTAAATGACGCGTGGTTTGTGAAAAAACTTTTTTTCCTTTTTTTGTCTCATATTCGCCAAGCTGTAATTGATAGTTGATACGCATCGCGGATGCCACACGGTTCACTACGATGATCTGGTAATAATAGGAACCGATGGTCTTCACGATGGGATCATTTTACACATTTTGCGAATGATTGCCGGAGCTGACGCAATTTTTCATGCACAAAAGAGTGCGAAATCAATGGATTCGACGTTAAAAAAACGAGGTTCGAAAAAAATATTTCAAGGTAATAGTGACTTTGGTTCGTCGCAAGATGAACCCGGAGCATCGATGAGCATCGAAGAAAGATTATCGAAGGTTATTATTCGTGCATCTGCGCGGTTAACAATTTTGACAACAGACGTGATTATTGTTTTTCAATGCCTCGACATAATTATCAGAACACGGGGGATGATAATTTCGGATCGGGTTCATCGGAAATCTATGCCGAAACGGCGATGAAGGTAATGCCCACGCTTCCCAAAGCTTTCAAGAGCCTCGTCGATACTCCCATCGACTTGACCGATGATGACGGACAACCACGAAACATCATCGAGTGAGACATTTTTTTCATTTGATCCAACGTAACGATCTTGATATTGTGTACCCCAGTTGAGGGGTATATATCAATTCTATAGGATTTCGTACCTGCAAGGGGGAACAAAATTGATTCCTCATGAGATCCCTCGCGAGTCTGTGGCATGCTCGATAACAATCCCAATATGTATATGTAGTAATGCAAAGCAATGAAATATTTTAGCACATCATCTGATAAGTAGTGCAATGAAAATCTCGAAATAAAAATGCCCACCATAAGATATCTGAATTTTATGAGAAAGCAATCGGTAAGAAGAAAAACAACACATAGTTTGAAGTTTACGGAAAAGTTGTAACGAAAGTCCTAGGTCTTACAGATTTCTAGAAATTAATTTTACAAACTTTACATTTTATCTGCGGTCGACTATGACGGTGTGGTAGGAGAGACGTAAAATCTCTCCTCCCACAGGAATTGTGAGTTGGACAAACACGAGTTCAACCCACGATTAATAAGTTTTTTCTTTTCTAAATTGCCAACGAAGATTACTGGGTGATGCTCTGGGTGTCGATGATTACGCGACAAACATGGCTTCTTTTTGGTTTCTGGATTTTATTGCACTTAAAGTTCTTGAATACGAAACTGTGTTGGGAAATCGCGACAGGAGTGTGATGGTCAGTTGGCTAGCCGGTGAAATGATGATGATTCAAGGTACTGCCCACCCGTGGAAAATATTCAATTCTACAAATTTTCACGATTGAAATTGCACTCACATAAAAATAAACTTCGCAATGCAATATTGTGGATACATGATTTTTTCTCGTAGAACATAATTTGACACGCGAAGAATTTTTTCAAAAGATGGAAGATACGTTTGTCGATAATTTGAAAAAACTTGGACGTGGGAAAACTGTACCGCATTGGGATTTGATGCTGATGGAAAAGTCGGAAGAAAATATTTCGATAGAATCGCACGTCAAAGAAAATACAAATGATAATGAAGAAAAAGGAAAGATGATAAATCATCGAATTAGTTCATGGTAGTAAACTAACCAGTAAAATTATTCCAATCGGTTGCTAATTATTTCGATTCGCTTTGTTACACGTGTTTCTATCATTCCTGTGCTTAATATGTCAACGAAAATTCAATAGGGACCAGAAGAGACGTTCCATCAAAGATGGCAAAACATTCGGTGATGATAAATTGAGAAGAGAGAAAAAAGAATCGAAAAATACTATTATAATTAATGGGAAAGATCTGACTGCGTCGGAAAATAATTCGCACAAGATACTCGATGCTATTGTAGAGGCAACTTATAGTATGTAAGTAATTTATATAGCTCGACAGGCTCCACATGATTATAAACCGATAGTTCAAAAATTATCTGGACGTCTTGCACGATCAAGGTGTACACATTTCATCTGCCACATGACATTGCAGGTACGGCAATAGTTTTCATTACGCTCTTATCGTAGCGGCTTTCGTTAAACCTGTACAACTACACGAATACACTTTGCCATTTGTTCTTCGAACGCCCCGGCCTCTGAAAATCTTCGAAAATTTGAGACTTGACGGAAAAAAAATGGCAGAGAACGACCAGGATTCGGTGGCACCTCGAATGGGAAAAGTAATTAACAATAATACGAGTAAGTATTGTCTGTCGAATGAAAAAATTTCCAAAATTTAATATAATTCGTATTGAAAAATTCGTTGAATATTCGTCCGTCGGGCTGGCTGGCGCTCTGTAGAAACCATTAAAAAGGGTAAGAAAAAAAAGAGCGAGGACGTCGAAACTATTGAAGCTGTTGAAAAAACATCAATGACCGAAATCGTCATGGAGGAAGACAACTTGGCAAAGAAGAGACAATTTATTTTGCCTCTGATGGACGCGAACGAGGCATCGAGCATTTTGGAAGCTTACAGACAAGTTAATACCTCAAATAAAAACGTTGCCCGACAAAAAACGAAATTGTGAGAGCAAGGTAGGCCGATATAAAATTCGATTTCAATAGTATCATCACGATTTTTCAATCACTTTACTCTGGTATTTTCAATCAGAAATAATCAGAGTTCCACGTGCTCTACATTTGATATCTTTCACACGTTTGCCTGCCAAATCGATCGACAACTTCACAAAAGTCTTTGTATTGAACAATTTATTCGCATCTTGTCCCAATTGTCCGTACTTGTTAGAACCGCATCCCCACAATTCACCTTCCTCTATAAAAATAATTGATTATCATGAAAAAAAAAAAAAAAAATTTAATCACAGGCGAAAGAACATTGGAATCGGCGTACCTGTTAAACAAACCATGCTGGCACTTGTACATTGTACTTTAGCTATTCGATAATCCAAAGTTTTGCCAGCATTGTCTTTGAAATCCACAAAAGTTGGAACGGCGATTACTTTCTGATCCACATCAAGCCCCATTTGGCCCTCGTTGTTCCATCCCCAAACACAAAGGTCACCCTTGAAGGGAAGAATTACCCATTGAGCGTCGGACAAAGAATGTGACCTTACATTTATTTGCCATTGCAGTCACCTGTTCCGTGACCGCAGCGCTGCACCAACCGGAGGCACATATCTGTGAAACTTTCAAGCCTGCCAAGGCTTTTATCAACCTTGGTTCATCCGAATCTTCCAGATCGCCGTGTCCCAATTGACCTCGACTATTTTTGGAGAAACAAAGACATCATTCGAAACGAAGCAATAATGCGAATACGGCAAAAAATTGTCTCGATACCCTTGTCATTTACTAACATTCCCAATCCCATCGAGTAAACATCGCCATTGTTGGCCAACATAAGGGTGTGTTCGATTCCGGATGCTACGTCGATGAATCTGACTTTCTTCGGCATCTCCACCAGACTCGGCACATTAAAAATACGTCCTACAATATCTCAGTCGTCAAAAATCACAGGAAAAATCAATGGCATCCAATGACGTTCCCATAAATTTACCGACCCAAGTTAGTCAGAGCCACTACCGACTTTCCCTGCTCCATCTTCACAATATATTCGACCAATTTCTCATCGTTTGTCGGAATAAAACGAGGTATTCTCTTCCAGGTATCCTCGTAGAGCATGTACTGCCAAATTTCATAATTCGATGTCAAAACAGTTATGCTTTCCGTACTACCTGTGACCAGAAGAAACCTATAACGCCATATACAACGGTATTGAAAAAGCTGTGCTACACATCTTCTTGCTATCCGCACAAAAAAAAACCCCCATTATTCTAGAAATGTTTTTTTTTTCTTTAAAATAAGTACTTGAAAAATGAAAATGGACTTTTGTAACATTGCGCTAGGCAAACACATTCCGACTGCCAACGACTGTACCACACGCGCGTTATTCCACAAATGTGTAAACAAACTGCATTAATTGTGGTGGCTGACATAACTTTTAATTACGAAGAGTGTGCACGGACGGACGAGCCAAACTAGGCTTAAAAGAGAAAAAAAAAACGTCTAATTACCTCCCGGATGAACTATCAGGAATGTTGAGTTTCTTCGGTTCCTTTGCAATCGGATCATCTGCGCTGCCTATCGCCCCTGTCATCCATAATTCTGTGTATCGCCACAGCAGAAAATAATTCCAATCAATGTAAACATCGGTGCAGTCGCTGAACGGTATTGTTGTAAATTTTTCAATTCTGCATTTGTTCGAATACAATGTGGTCGGATTCAATCCAGCGTAATAAAGTGTCATTGCGCGCATGCTACGACCAGCTAGGACGCTCGCCGACCATCGACCATCGCCAACGACGAACGACGCCGACGGTGAGCCACGGAGCATGGAGACTAGAGTAAAGGAGCCCGATCACAATGTTAAAAATATTGTCGGAAAAAGCTACTCAAGATTCGATCGATTGCACCGCCTGGCGGCGCCACTTCTGCTCGCGGCCGCCGAGCGCGGTGATTTTGAATCGTTGATCTGCGTACATTTTGTCTGATTAGCGCAGCTTAGATTATTGATGAGTAATATTAATATTGCTATTATTCAAATTACGGAAATAATAATATTCTAGTAATTTTTAGATTTGGAGGCGATCCCTACCGCAAATGTTTTATTTTTGCTCGGTGACATGTACGATTAAACAACCATAATGTGCATATTGCTTATTCGATTTCCACGAGAAACTCCATTCGGGGCAACAACTTAAATATTAGAAAAGTACTTATTGCATTGATGTAAGTGATAGCTGGATGGTTGATTCGATTTTCGTCAAAATTGGGGGTCTAAAAACCCTTAAAAGTCCGAAAAACTTTCTTTCGGCTTGGCTACAAACGAAACGACGTTCACTACAAACCTTTTCACACCTAACTCTTGAAGATTAACGCATAAGAATCGATTTTCCCGATCCATCGATTTTCGCCGAAAATTTTTTTTTTTTCGTAAAAAAAAAATTATTTTTCATAAAAAAACCATTTTTTTTCTTCTACAAACGAAAATTCGGTTTCCAGACATAAATACAAGGGTATCCCTATGTGAATCAACCGTTGGATCGACCATGCAGAGCCATCTCCACGTGAATGAACCGATAGATTCGATTTTCGTCAAAATTGGGGGTCCAAAAACCCTTAAAAGTCCGAAAAACTTTCTTTCGGCTTGACTGCAACCGAAACGACGTTCACTACAAACCTTTTTACACCTAACTCTTGAAGATTAACGCATAAGAATCGATTTTCCCGATCCATCGATTTTCGCCGAAAATTTTTTTTTTTTCGTAAAAAAAAAATTATTTTTCATAAAAAAACCATTTTTTTTCTTCTACAAACGAAAATTCGGTTTCCAGACATAAATACAAGGGTATCCCTATGTGAATCAACCGTTCGATCGACCATAGAGAGCCATCTCCACGTGAATGAACCGATAGACTCGATTTTCGTCAAAATTGGGGGTCTAAAAACCTCTAAAAGTCGGAAAAAATTGTTTTCGGCTCCGCTACAGCCAAAACGACGTTCACTACAAACCTTTTCACACCCAACTCTTGAAGATTAACGCATAAGAATCGATTTTCCCGACCCATCGATTTTCGCCAAAATTTAATTTTTTTTCGTAAAAAAAAATTTATTTTTGACAGAAAAGCCATTTTTTTTTCTTCTACAAACGAACATTCGGTTTCCAGGGACACATACAAGGGTATCTCTATATGAATCAACCGTTCGATCGACCATAGAGAGCCATCTCCACGTGAATGAACCGATAGACTCGATTTTCGTCAAAATTGGGGGTCTAAAAACCTCTAAAAGTCGGAAAAAATTGTTTTCGGCTTCGCTACAACCAAAACGACGTTCACTACAAACCTTTTCACACCTAACTCTTGAAGATTAACGCAGAAGAATCGATTCTCCCAACCCATCGATTTTCGCCAAAATTTAATTTTTTTTCATAAAAAAAAATTTATTTTTCACAGAAAAACCATTTTTTTTCTTCTACAAAGGAACATTCGGTTTCCAGGAACACATACAAGGGTATCCCTATATGAATCAACCGTTGGATCGACCATGCAGAGCCATCTCCATGTGAATGAACCGATAGATTCGATTTTCGTCAAAATTGGGGGTCCAAAAACCCTTAAAATTCCGAAAAACTTTCTTTCGGCTTGGCTACAACCGAAACGACGTTCACTACAAACCTTTTCACACCTAACTCTTGAAGATTAACGCATAAGAATCGATTTTCCCGACCCATCGATTTTCGCCGAAAAAAATTTTTTTTTCGTAAAAAAAAATCTATTTTTCATAAAAAACCCATTTTTTTTTCTTCTAAAAACGAAAACTCGGTTACCAGACATACATACAAGGGTATCTGTATGTTAATCAACCGTAATATCAGACATACAGAGCCATCTCCACGTGAATGAACCGTTGAATTTGATTTTCGTCAAAATTGGGGGTCCAAAAACCCTTAGAAGTCCGAAAAACTTTCTTTCGGCTTGGCTACAAACGAAACGACGTTCACTACAAACCTTTTCACACCAAACTCTTGAAGTTTAACGCATAGGAATCAATTTTCCCGTCCCATCGATTTTCGTCAAAAAAAAATTTTTTTTCGTCAAAATAAATTTTTTTTCATAATAAAAATAATTTTTTTCTACTACAAACGGAAATCCGGTTACCAGAGACACTTTAGTAGACATAGCTTGTCACATCAGACGCGACTATTCGCTGTCATCGCTGTCATCGCAGTCTTCACATTCTCTCATGTTTTCCGCGTATTCCTCACCGGTAGTGGTGACGGTCATTGAGGACCAGCCTGCCTGCCTGACGAAATCAGTTGAAAGCCATAGAGATAGAGAACGAGCACGGAAATAAGAACAATTGAATGTCACAGTTTGTGGTGCTGTTGAAGAATTAACCAAAAACCACATATGATATAAAATAAAATCATTAATAGTGAAACATTGGAAACGTATCGTTTCTGTGGAAAGTGAGATGTGAAGTTTTCAATATATTTTTTTGATGGGACGATTTTTTATCCTCTAGAGAACATCGAAATATTTCTACGAACATTTATTGGAATACCCAGGTGGGAATCCTCAACGCTGAGCATGAAGGCAGGCCTGATGAAACGTCTATTTTTATATATTGTATATATAAAAATATATTGCGTCAGGTTGATTGTAAAATAGAAAGAGAAGAGAATAGAAACAAAAAAAAAATAAGTTGTCGGTTATAAAAATTCGTTGCGCGACTTTCTCCCGCAGCCGTCTCAATGTTGTAAATGCAACGAGATACGTGACGGGTAATACACGTGTATTACTTGGTCGGAGAAAACGTAGTTGGATTCAATATGCGACTGTGCATCTCCCTTATGAGCGGTACGGTGTAGGCCACACACTCGTCCCATCCAGGAGATCGCCATGCGCTCTCCCGGGTTTCCTTTCGCGATTGAAGATCCTTGTAACCTGAAATTATTATTATTATTATTATTATTTTATTCCGAAACTTTATTTCTGTTTTATTTAGAAAATTAAATTTTTGAATTTTTCGAAATTAACGAATATAATGAAAAACGTACACCAAATGTGATGAACATTGTATAGACGGCCAATTTGTGAAAAATATCCGGCGAAGGCCTCGTCGTTGTTGCGCCTGTAATTTATGGCCCGGGCCCAGTTGTTGCCCCACTCGATCATCGTGCCGGGTCGCAGTCTGTAGCTACGTATCTCGTACTTGTTCGGACCTTCTCGCTTGACGATGGGCGGCCAGTAACTAAATGCCAGTAGATACTGCAAGTGACGGGATCTCAGGTAATTCCCTCTTTCTCGCAACAATTTTTGATACGTCTGCAGAAAAACAACAGTGATAATTTTGATGAAATTAATAATCCAACAGTATGAATAATTTTCAAACCGATAATAACTTTTTTTCTCGTGATATTTACTCGATGGAAAAGATTAGTAGCAGATCAATTTTTTATATTCAAAATTTTGGAACTGGAAAATTAACATTGGTCGCTGAATTAGCGAACATTTTTTCAAGATGAATGAAAATAATAATATCAATAACAATTGAAGTTGCAATTCATTTGGTGGAATCGGCCGATCACATCGCCAATTATTATAGAAATGTCGAATGTTATTCCAAAATTGATCTTCGGTCCAAAGTTCGACCGAAATGAATAATTTTTATCAAACGGCGTTCGTCGATGGACTTTGGACTCGCTCGATGATCGTTTCAGATCCAGCCCGTCGATCCGCGGATGCGTACAAAAACAAATTTCACGGCGTACCTCGTTTTCGGACAGAATGGCATGTCCGCGATCGATTCGTTCGTAGCCTCCGGTGTATTGCCAAAGATGCAAAGCCTGATCCAAGTCGCCAACTTCGACGGTCCAAGAAGCTACGAGTTCGCAGTTCAATTCTGCTTTCTTGGAATGAATGAGATTCACGTGATCCTCGCTGTGAACATTAGTCGATCGAAATCACAGAAATCAGGGACGACGAAACAAAGCTGTCGGCTTTATTCGGGTAGCCATTATCGGGAAAAAAAAACATATTGACTCGATGAGCTTGGGAGTATTCGTCTGAAGGTCACGAGTTTCCAAAATACTCACTAATTCTTGAGATACTTGTCGATGGAATCGGGACGTATATTATGAGTGTGCAGAGCCCAAATGACTTCCTTGTCCGAAAGCATGCGCGAGTGCGATTCTTTGGTGGGTTCGATTTTTCGAACTCCAAGTTTGCTCAGCCATCCTTCGTTTGCGTCGTTACGTTCAGACGACCTTGCCACGAATCTGCGTAAAAAAAAAGAAACACGAGGGGAAAAAAAAAAGAAGAAAAAAAAACATCAGTCAGATTGCGTTCGACAAATCGACGATTGTCCATTATTGATAACGAAACACATCGAACGTACGAAAATGAATGACAATTGAAGAGAACGATCTTCACGTTAGATAATGCGAATGAAAACAAGAAAAAAAAAACTTACCGACAGGACGATGAGATCGGTAAACTAACTTTGCCGAGAACCGGCACCGAAACTTTCAACTGTTTTCCTAAAACCGCGGCCATTCTTATTGGACCTTTGACAAGTGACCCCCCGTTCGACACTTTGTCCAATGAAATTTTCAATTCCCCGAGATTCGAGTTTGTTGAAACCAAGAAGGCGATTCTCGGTCTTGTTTTCGCTCACCACCCCTGACCACCCCCCTCTTGGTACCCCCGCGGAGAGTTCAACGAGTTATCTTCGACGCGGCCACCATCTCATCCTACCACGAAACTCGACGTCGACCATTCATTTTACATGTCGTTATCATTTTCCATCTCTCTCGATCTCACTCGTACATTATTTTTTTTTGCTTTCGTCGTACAACAAGTGCGTACCGTGCGTGTTCCAAGAGCCACGAGCTAAGCGAGTGGTAATGATCTTTTTTTTTTCTTCTTCATCTCACGCATTGCGCAGACGCGTCGTTCCGCGTGAGATTCGAAAAACTCGTCGAGTTTTCGGATATTACGGAATTTTTCTTTGTTTCGGTCAATGACTTGGCTCGTTATTGGAATTTGGAATGTTGAACCAGAGATGAGTAGAGTCTACTCATCTCTGTAGTCCATTTGGTCCATTTTTATTGACGCACTTGATGCGTTATTTTCATTGACGCATGAAAATGGGCCTTTATCAATGGTCCGGCGTCTCAGGATGCCAATGACTGATACAACGGCGTAACGCGTCCGACGTGTACCGAGCCGTTCGTAACACGGTCCTCAATTCCCACATACAGTTCCATATTGTTCCATATTGGCCGGTGAAACTTTAACACGTTGTGCTTGATGACGTTGGGTTGAAAAAAAAAAAAAATTGCAAGATGGATACATCGAATGTTTGTTGACGCGGTTCGTCGATTGTAGAACAAATAGTGCATTTATTATTTCCATAAACTATTTGTTATATTATTCCGCGATTAATCGGCGATAAGATCGAATAATGCATACCGTTTTAACGAGAGCCAATGCTATTTTGGCGTATACGCTAAGCGTATCAGCTTGCCTGACGCTCTGCTGCTTCCTCTCGACTGTATTTATCGACTACAGAGCAAACGTCTCTTTAAATACTGTCAAAGTCGTGGTGTAAGTTGATCTATTGTTTTCGACGCATTTTTAGAAATCATTTTGGCGCTCGTGGCTATCGCATAAGCGTAGTTCTTTCGTGGTATTCGCTTCGTCCCTGCTAAGCGCAAGCTTCGCTCGAGTCCATCCATGCTTTGTATTTGTAAAAATTTTGTAAATTTCAGAAAAAATGTTCCCGACTACAGCGCGTCCAGGGAAAAAAATGATCTCGGATTCTTGACCTTCGATCTTCAAACTGATATCCTTTTTCGTAGAACATTGTTCGTATAATCATTGAGATGACTGAACAAAAAAATTAACTTATCCCACAGATTCGTCAATGAAAAATCAAAGTTATAAAAATTATTTCCTTAATGCAATGTATACATTTGACTCCATTGTTCAATTGGAATGTCAAGCAGTTGTTTTTGTACCTCGCGGCGGAATATCAGACGGACGCCAATGAGCTCAACCAGGTAATTAAATATCACGATCGATAGAAATTCGATCGTGTTTGTGATTTATCCAGTGGTTACCGATTTGTCCGATGTTAATTTTGCAGATTGTTCTGTGGGACAAGATAGTATTGCGCGGTGACAACGCTGTACTGGATTTCAAAAATATGAACACGAAATACTACTTCTGGGACGACGGCAATGGTCTCAGGTAAAAATATCGTCATTGCGCAAAGCTGACGAAATCACCCAACTTTTTCGTCCTTAACTAATTATTTTGTTACAGGGGTAATAAGAATGTGACGTTGAAGCTTTCGTGGAACATAATTCCAAACGCGGGTCTCCTTCCCAGCGTCAGTGCGTTCGGATCGCACACTTTTGCATTCCCATCGGAGTACACGACGTCTCGCGTCTGAGTGTCTCTTGAATTTTTTTTTTCTTCAGGCTATTTCAGTGGTTTGAGATAACTTGATATAACGAATCGTGTAAAATAAATTTTAATTGTAAATTTTGTGTCGGTGAGCTATTTTTTTTATTTCCTTTACACGGCGGAATTGGGACTTTCGTCTCGTTACATGCAGATAAAAAACAAAGTAAGAACAGACATTACATACTGTATACAATGTATAACGGCGAAGATTGCAGGTTGCTTGTTTCATCAATTGATATACAGGATTGTACAAAATAACCATCGTTAAACAAATTTTTTTAATTAATCCAACAATTGCGGACGGATTAGTAACGAATAATTGAAATCTTTGTAAATTGAATTCGTTCAATCGACTGGCTAACTTCGCGTCGTCTGTTACTATTTTGTCTAGGGACTTTTGTTTGCTCGATGAAACCCAGCCAATTAACCCTAGCACGTCACCTCGCAACATAACCTGCAAATGATCAGTTTTGGACAGCCGTTATTAATGTTCCGATAGAATGTTTATTTGAGACGAAACTCGTTCGTACGTGATTTTTTTTTCGTGTATCGTTATCGATAAAACGTTGAAGGTACGTTTCCAATGATTCATCAATCATTGAACAACTATCGATGCGATGTCGCGTCAATGAAATTTAACGAATTTTCACTTTTGTCTTTGTCTCGTAAGATATGTCATTGACTTTCCAACAAATATTATGCGACGCGAAAAAACTCGTGGGTCGTATATCGGACCACGAAAACACGGCTGACAATCTCATCAGTGAAATTCAGTCGGTGTGCAGTCAGATAGACGAGATGAAGCAGTATCAGGAGGAGGTCGATATATTGAACACCGAGGCGAAGCAGCGGCCTCACGACGATCTCATAGCCGGAATACAACAGGAGACCAGACATCTCAGAGAGTTTCAAGCCGAGAACAAAGAATTGAGAAACGCGCTGGAGGACCATCAAAATGCCTTGGAACTCATCATGTCCAAATACCGTCAACAAACGGCTTCTCTCATTCGAAAGAATCAAACCGACATTTCTGCCGTGCACAATTCAAGATATGCCAATGTAAGTTTATTCACTTTTCTTTCTTAATCTCGATCTTATTTGATTTTTGGTCTGTCATACCAACCGAGCGACTTATAGGAGGCCTTCGCACACACGGAGAATGACCGAGACCGATCAAGCTCAAAAAAATTGCAATCAAGTTTTTTTTTTTCATTTTCAAATAATACTTTTTTGTAGATAATAACGTCCCAGGCGGAAAAAATAAATGAAATGGCAACGGTGATGCGAGTTGCGGCGGCATTGGACGAAGAGAGCGAACTCAAGTACAAAGAAAGTTATTCCAGGCTCAAGGAGGAGAACAACGTTCTCAGAGAGATTGTCAATATTGCAAATAAATACGGTTCCCTTAATGCGAATCCGCCGCTCGAGAGCAAGACTGTACAAACTGAGCCGTCATGAGGCTCGTCCGACCACAACTCAACGTCTTGCGCGATTACGTCGCGTCGATCGTGGCGAATCACGAGTACGAATTTTTTGGTTTCAAAACTATCGGCGCGCTCGAAGAATCCGACAGCAGTTTAACCGCTGCGGGATCCGACGTCACGTCGACGCACAATTGTAACAATTTTCGTTAGCTGTAAAACCATTGAAAATGTGAAAATATTATTTATTGCGTTTACAAATATTTACGAATCGCCGTCGTACACAAATATACATATATACGTTAATTCGATCGACGAAGATTTAAAAAAAAAAAAAAAAAAGTCATATTTTACGCATAAAAATACACGTTAGATACGGGGAAAAAAAATCGATTGAGCGGTAAAAAAATGTCATCGATCCGTCGTGGAGTCGCCGAGCAATCTGCTGTAAATGTCCCACAGATTCTGAAAAAAGAAAGAAAAAAAAAGTGAAATAACGCGTAGAATCGATAGATTGTTGGTTTGAAAAAAAATAGATAACAACATTATTCCGATCGCACAAACGAAATTAACGTATGCATATCCCAAGACAAGCCCAACACACGAGCAAGCTCGCGTTTTATTGTTCGTTAACGAATGAAAAAAAAAAAAAAATTATTGAGATAACTACCGTTCTACTAATCATCGAAGGTACGACGCGGTATAGCGGTTCCGTCCTCCTCAATCAATCTCCGGTGAACTTCGCTGAGTGCCTGAGAGAATACACACGTTAATTTCACGATTTAACAATGAATCCACAACTACGATCGAACCTCCCGCAAAAATTTCCGGTTACCCCAGTCTAAAAATTTTACCAAGTCCTCTGTTTGACATGCATAAATGAATATCAAAGTTACAAGGCGGTCAAGAACCACGAGTTCCACAATTGTCCCGGATTTCAAAAGAACGACCCATTTATGAAGATAAAAAATGTTTTTTTTTTTTTTTTGTCAAAAAATAATTGCCTTGAAATATTTGACCGTCTTGACGCGGAGTTCGAGTGTAGCGTCTTCGTCGCAGATGAAGAGCGTTCGTGGATGTTGTTGAAACGCCGATACGGTCCACATGTGATTGACGCCTTCCTCGACGGCTTTGTAGAGAGCAAAAGCCTTGTGGGAACCGGTAATGAGAATCATGACCTCCTTGGCATCCATGACAGTCCCCACGCCGACGGTCAACGCCTGTTTCGGCACTTTTTCGATATTATTGCCGAAAAAACGGGCGTTGGCCTCGAGAGTATCTTGGGCCAGGGTTTTCACTCGGGTTCGGGAAACCAACGAGGATCCGGGCTCGTTGAAGGCGATGTGACCGTCGGGACCGATGCCCCCGACGAACAATTCGATTCCCCCGGCTTCGTGAATCTTCTTCTCGAATAGTTCGCACTCCGAATCAAGATTCTCCGCATTGCCGTCCAATATGTGAACGTTTTTCGGATCTATGTCTATGTGCTTGAAGAAACAGTTGTACATGTAGTAGTGATAAGATTCGGGATGATCGCGCGGCAGATCCACGTATTCGTCCATGTTGAAGGTCATCACGTATTTGAACGAGATTTTTCCGGCCTTGTGGTAATCGATCAATCTTTTGTACATCCCGAGGGGGGTCCCACCTGTGGAAAACATTGAGAATCATCGGTAAAGAGTTTATATTCGATCGTGTACTTTGATAGTCCTCTAAAAAAAAAATTATTATAAAGTGGCACAAAAAAAAAAAAAATCCGAAAAACCCATCGATTGTGAATTACGAAATAAACATAATCGACCGAAGGTTGAAAAAGTATTATACAGTAAAATCTACGAATCCTCTTTTTTTCTTAAAGTTAACATTAAGGCCTTGTAAACGCGATTTCCCATTTCAAAAGTACTTTATGGTTATAAGTATATGTAAAAAAAATATCAAAAATATCAACAAATGGCGGAGATATTACACGATAAAGCAATGTATTTTTTTTTTTGCGTTCGCGTTAATGATGAAAGTCAATATATGCGTCAAACGTTGTCAATATATGCGTCATTTTGTTTTTCAACCGCGTCTAGAAAAGTAAAATTCGAAAATCGGCGTAATCGCGTATGCAAGGCTTCAAGTCGTAAATTCGTAAATGAAAAGTTAAATTTCCCCAGAATAAATTGGATTCCACGTATTTGTATTCTCACCGGTGGGCAATCCAAGGACAAAGTACTTGTTCTCATTCGGTTGAAAGTCGTTGATTCTTTTGAGAACGTACTTCGCCGACCATTCGGACACATCGTCCACGGTATCGCGAATTACCAAACGCATGTTGTTTCTTCTGCGAATAACGATAAAAAACTCCTCCTTTCTTCCTGCAAATACTAATAACACAATGTGCCAATTGGAAACTGTTAATTCGAAAAAAATAAGCGAAATCCAGTTAAAATGGAATAATTTGGCATCAGTATGTATAGATATAAGGGTGGTCCTTGTATAAGTTGAGTTTGGACCAATTTTGACCGGGCTGACCTCCGGATTGGCTTCAAATAATATTTTTTTTAAAGTTCCCTGACTTGCTGCCCTCTTCAAACAGCTATCTCTGAACTTTAGTACCGCTTAATAAAAAAGAAAAAAAAAGAAAGAACTTGAGTGAGCAGCAGGAGGTTCTCTAAAATCTAAAAAAAAAAAAAGTTAGTGAGGTCGTGGAAAAAGAAATTGCGAAAAAAAGAAAAAAAAATCATGGACCACATAGAAAGACAGAAGAGTTTCAATCCGCTGATTCGTGACGTCCCCTTCCACTTATCACAAACGAAGCAGCAGAATACTCCGTCGTATCGAAAAATAAGACCAGCGTTGATGATTAACGGAAAAAAAAACAAAATGGCAATGACCTCATTTGACGTATGTGTAAAGCGCGGAGTTTGACACGCTTGTATACATATAGTCACCAATACCGCGATAACGGAGCGAAAGTGCGAAAGCTTTTGTACGGAATACAACGCTCATCTTGTACTTTCACTCTTTTAAAATCGTGCATGTTTTATAATGAAATGATAAAAATAATAAATAATAAATGAAAATTCAAATGAAAATTCCAATATTTAAATATTAAATTACATTTATTCTATTATGATGAATTCCATCGTCGTGAATGAAAGAATTATGGAGTAATAAAAAAAAAGTTGATTTATATTTCGTATTTCGGGGGTCAACGAACTTTGCCGAATGGTTCCGACTCGGTATGACAACCAAAAAAAATGACGTGGTATATTTTAGATATTTATAGACTATCTTGACCGTGTAAATTTCTGTAGTTTATGGCATTGAGCCGAGGGATAGATGAAAAAAATTCTTATGTACCTTTATCGAAGTCGAAGGAGGATCGTTATGGGTGGTATGAAGTTGTCGGGCGGTCACTGTGGTCTGCTGCTGTGCCGTTTGTGCTATGTACCAGCGGCGGCGGCGGCGTCCACTACCACATTTACAGCTTCGTACGGCTTATCAGCTGACCGCTGTTACTAACCAAAACTGACGATCTGCATCGTCCGCGCCCAGGGCCGATGCAGATCAATGCAGATCCAGGGTTGGGAGATAACGTTGATATCCTAGGGTTTATTTCGACATGTCACACAAAATATTCGATATTTCACGTCAGGAATGTAGAAAGAAAGTTGATTTACGTCAAAATCCAATCTAACCTCATTCGAAGATGCTTCCCTTCGAAAAAGAATCGACACTTCGATGATGATTTTGATCATTTTATTGAGTTAGATTAATTTTTATATGCAATTCGATCGAAAACAAATAATTGTACAGCTCGTAAAGGAATAAAATGAAATAATCTATATAGTCTTTTCGAAAAAAATATACAAAGTTCAATGATTAATTTTTTTACTTGGACTTATTGGGTGACATAATAAAAGCTTCTCCAAGTATTTATTGATAAGATGTTCTGTGACTCTGTATTCGGATGAATTGAATACAATTATTATTGTTTGTAACTATCATTTTTGGGCATATTTTTTATTTGAGAGACGGAAATTACGCATGCGCAGAGAGACTTCAACTTTTCAACGATAAGAGAATGTACTGAATGATAATTTTATGAGGATATCTGCTACCGTGATTCATCTTATTTAAATAATGCAAATTGTTTCACTGATAATCAAACTTTCCTTATTTTGATCTCTAAATTCAAACAATGAACGGAATGCGATGTAGTTGGACTAACGACCCGAAGGGGCGCCTACGTCGCTCGACGTAAATTAAACAATGTAGAAAACTAGGGATGTAAAATAGCTAGTTATTTTACATGTCTAAAATCATGTCGTTTACATCGAGTATTTTTTTTGTCTACCCATTTCTGCCCACGGCCGTGTTTTTAATCGCGACGTGCAGGGCCGGCACGAGAACCACGTGTAGTGAGGTTATCTCGATTCTACAAAAAAATCGTCAAAACAACAATGGCCGCCCAGCAAGAACTAAACCCTTCAGAATTAGGCACGCTAGATTAGTAAGTAAATAATAAGCTACGACTTTAATTATTCTTAAGCCATTCAAATATTTTCTACCAAATTATATTTTTATTTAATTGTTTAAAATCAAATTTTTCAGTTGGGACAAAATTTACGATCGTGAAATAAATAATTTTAAAGATCACGGTGACGTCGGTGAGATTTGGTTCGGCAAGCACAATGCTCGAAAAATCGTCAGGTAAATATATATTCACCGAATAAATAATTTATTTTTATTTTTATTTTTTTGATAAAATGTTGCAAACGCTAAATTGCACCGCTCGATGGTGCTATCTGTGGAGTTTTATTCGAACGTGCAGGGCTCGGACCGATGGTTGATCTGTATTATCGACTGAAACGACTGATACCCATGTTTGAGTAGTGCTTTTGTCCGAGCGCTGTAGTAGTTAATTCAAAACTTTTGGCGGGTTCGAATAACATAATCATTTTTCATTCAAAAATAATTAAAAGAAAAAAAAAACGTTCTCCGTGGTGCGTCAGGTGCATGAGTGAGCAGCTCGATTTATCAACGAGCGACAAAATAATTGACATCGGTTGCGGTAACGGTTGGACCCTTGTTGAACTGACGAACAACGGTTTCACCGACCTCACCGGTGTCGATTATTCCCAAAAGGCCGTGAATCTCGCTTCCGAGGTTCTGCAAAAATCCAACGTCGATATGAAAAATGTACGATTGATGGTTTGCGATATTTTGAACGTCGATGATTGTTCCCTACCGAGGAATTTCAAATTGGCGCACGATAAAGGCACTTACGACGCCATTAGCTTGAGTCCCGAGGACCCTCAAGGTCAACGGACGAGATACATCGAAAACGTTCGTAAAATTCTTCTGCCCGATGGTTATTTGATCGTTTCTTCGTGCAATTGGACGAAGAACGAGTTGATATCGCATTTCGAAAAGGGTACGAATTACTTTTATCACTTTTGAACCATTTTTTTTTTATCAAAAAATATTTGTTTCATTATAACGAGTACATGTGAATTTTCATGTTCAGATTTCGAAGTTGTCCATGAGCTTCATACACCGGCTTTTTCATTCGGCGGCAAAGTTGGCGAATCTCTGTCGGGGGTTGTTTTTAGAAAAAAATAATAATTCCGAGGTATGAAAATTATTTTTTTTTCTTGTTTTATTGTTTTTTTTTAGAGATTTTGAATATTTATTTAGTGCTCAAGATAATTAACAACAGGACACGACAAACGATAATTATGTAACAGAATATATATATATTAATATTCGCTATAGCAACTAACTATCTCGTTAACATACAAACTTTACAAAATACCATGAAATATAACTCTACGAGTTTTATGTTGTTAAATATGTTTGCAATACGATTTCATGATCATCAAAAAAATTAGATGATACAACGTCTGACCTAAGTGCGTACTTTCTACTGGACGACGATATACAGTGTTATCGACATTCCGATAATGATGGTACGTGACGATCATTATCATTATTATTTTTTTTTTCATGATTACGAAGCATCGGGAAAAGTAAATTGACTTTGGGGGCGTTTAAATTTGCTCGCTTTTATTTATTTATTTATTTATTTTGAAATTTTTTTTTTTAATAAAATATATTTTTTTTACAAGACAAGCGCAACCTCACGCGAGTTTACGCGGACGCAAAATTGACTTGTGAATTTTGTACAGCCTTCGCCCCAATTGCGTTATTAATTTGATTTGAAATTTGCATAGCTAATCCTCACTTTTGAAATAATCGGAGTTTATTCGCGTTTATTGTACCGTGCACTATGAAAATGCGCCCATCGACTTCCGGCTCGAGATATTTTGCTTTCGTATGACGAAAAATTGCGAGTGAATGGTAACTCAATTATTTTAAAAAAAAATTAATTCTTTAAAGAGATAAATAAATAAGATATAACTTGAAAAAAAAATATAACGGTCTGTCCGTATGTGATCATAAATTGTCGCCGATCTCAAATATCTCGATAAAATAATGATTTTTCGTTGCTGCTGTTCTTGTTGTTGTTATTTATTCTCTTGATGTATTTATTGCAGAGCAAAGCATTTATGACATAACAGTAATACACGAAAACTTAAATGAAATTGACTCCGTCGGAGTCGCAGTCCTTCGGACTCGTCTTTGGTAGTTGTTCGGACGCTCCTGCGTCGATTTGCAACGAAAAACAATTTCAATTTTTTATGTGGAATAACCGGCGCGGTGTACGAAAAGCAATGCCACCGCCATCAGGCCGAGTGAGGAAAATCTGGACATCGAATCACCGCCTGTGAACAGCCGAAAATAATCAAATCAAAATCCATCAATTGCAAAAAAAGAAAAAAAAGCTGAACGAAAAAAAATTGCATTTAACAACATTCGAATTATTTTTTATTACCGTTGCACTGCAAATTGACTTCGAAGAAATTTTCTTTGCACTGACACGTCTTTGCCGCGGTCGCGTTGTTTTTCTTGATGCATTCCGAACCGGTGTCGCATTCTGCATCATCGTTGCACGGCACATGAACAGCTGCAACGAGATTGATACGCATGTTTTTTTTTTTTTTTTTTTCAAATAAAAAATAAAACAAAACGAATAATTCTTGTAACTTTTATCTCGCAAGTCTTTCCATATATTTCACGACATTTCCATAAATTATCGTCACGTAGTAATCGCTGGGACCGGAAGGGGGGGGAGGGGTGACGAAGGACGAAATGTATTATCGGCGGAAAAGTGAAGGAAAACAAATAAAGAAAAAAAAATATCAAATTTCGTACGACACCTCGTTCGTGTTTCGCCACGTGAACATGCGAGTGATTATAAGCCCGAATCACGCACCTCATTTTCACCACAAAACGCTTGGAATCTGACGTATTGATTAACGGATAACGAAAGAAAGGAAGAAATAAATAAAGAAAGAAAAAGAAAAAGAAAAAGAGAAAGAAAAAAATATTCAGTCTCAACGGTAAGCGAGAAATAATGTTATTTATTATTTTTTCAGATTCCCGAGATGCAATCAGGTGAGCGATCGAAGTAAAAAAAGAAGAAAAAAAAATAATAAAACAGTTTTTATCGGCTGATGTTGATGGACGAATTAATTATTGTCAATAAATATTTATGTCTGAATAAAAGAAAATATGTATTTTTAGCTCGATCGAGGTTACAACGATCGAATCTGAGTTTCGGAGAACCGAATTTTTTTTTTTTTTTAATGAAAAAAATTAATAATAATAATAATAATAATAATAGTAACAATAATAATTGTTGCTCTACTAAACCACCGGACAAAAATATTTAAGTAACGAGAAAAATGGAATAATAATAATAATAAAATAATAATAATAGTAATAACGACGTTCATAACGCAGATGATAAATATCATCTCAACGGCTGTCCCGTGACATGATGAAGAGCGTACAGGAAGGCACGGAAAGCCCGGGACACGTTATACCGGGTGGCTTACTCCCACATTGGCGTTTAGGACGCCAAACGTTCCCCATTTGCATAGATAGTTACGGTACAGAGATTATTCGCCTCGCGGGCTCTATGCCCACAAATATATTACTGTTACGCACGTAACTCTATGGTAATTCTCGACAATGAGGCTCGTGAGGGCATCGATTACACAGACCAAAAAAAAAAAAAAAAACAGTCACAAGCCGGTTCAAGCTCGAAATTTGGAACGAGCAAAGTTCAAGTCCTCAAAGACGGTGAAAAACATGTTTTTTTTTTTCGGATCTTCCGACCCTGTTATTTCTCGATAACTACTCCTTGGCCAATCTACCAATTTTTTTTATCGATCCTCAAAATGTGTATTTGATCGAGAGACGAAGAAGAAATAGAAAGAGGAATAAAAATTAATTCCACGAATATTCGAAATTAAAATAAAATAAAATAAAAAATGTGGATTCTGCATTTGGAAAAATATCTTTTTCAAAGGATATAATCGAGAATGTTGAATAGCGTGCACGATCAAAATTCGAATAATGTTGGACTAAGCCCTTTTTTCATAAGATCGGAAGTTGTTGATGAAATTTATTTACCCTTGGCCGTTTTCGGACACATTCCGTTAATCGGTGCCGAATAGTCACCGCAGAGACATTGAGTCTTCTCGTTATCGGTCAAACGATCCGGCATACATGTCGTGTTCTGAATGGCGGTGCAGTCCGAATCCATCTTGCATTCCCTCGCCTTGCCAACTGCAATTGAAGTTTCGAAGTTTAATAAAACGAAAAACCAAATAAATGCGAGTAAATGGCGTTGCACGCGGTTACGTTGTTGAAGGGGTTGAAAAAAAAAGGAAAACAAGAAGAAAAAAAACAAAACGAATGCAGGATTTTAGTCGTCGTGTGACACGGTCGTATTTTTTTTTCACGTCCTTGACGTAATTGTTTGGCGGATTAAATTCGTCACGAAAGAAATTATCGCGCGCGTGCAGGACGGACAAGCTCGATGTACCCTTCGGTGTCGGTTGACTTTGTTCGTCACAGGTACCCTTGGCTCGGATTGTAATCCGACGTGTAACAGCGAATGAAAGTAAAAAAAAAAAAGAAAAAAATTATGAGTTTACATATTCGTTGACGTTTGGAGTCTTGGTTCTCTCGGACATGTGTGCACGAGGGTTCGACCTGGTTTTGAAAAAAAAAAAAAAAAAAAAAAAAAAAAAAAAAAAAAAAACTACAATTTAACACGTTGAGTTCACACCTCCAAACAGTAACATATCGGTCACATGGGGTCCAGCAAACCCCACTCACAAAAACCGAACTTATCTGCGTTCTTTTCAATGCATCGACTCAAATCTTGCGCCAAACTTTAATTCAACATGTTTTCCAAATAATACTATCCTAATACTAAATAATAATACCCAACAGCACTTGACAGAAAAAAATTATTCTTCTGATCCTATGACATGTCGCTTATTTTATTATTTTTTATTTTCTTATTTAATGTCTATCCAAAAATTGAAAATTTTTATATTTTGTGCATCGTTATGACATTTCCATTACTCGTCGTCTTCGATAAGTTTCGATAAGTCGTTGAGGATGCAAATACTAAATTCTTTCACCACACATATTCGTTTAACAATATTTAATTACAATTGTTTTATCTGTTGAAAAAAAATGTATTCGTTGAAAAAAAAAATTACTTGTGACTCTATCTTCAGAAGAAGAAGAAAAAAATGGTGTCCATCGTCCCTTATCGATGAAAATGATTCGTCTCAAGCGTTTCTTTTTCGACGCGCAAGATGACAAACGGACCGTCGTAAAAAAAAAAATTTCTCACGATCGCATGATTTTCATGAATCTCGCGAAAAGCTCTTGCGTCGAATAAAATCGAAAGTTTGTTCGAAAAATGTTATCACGGAAAAATGATGTCGATCTCAATATTTTCACCCAATCTCACCGGGTATCGGCGGAGGCGGCGGTTGATTTTGCGGCTGTGAATTAGTTTTTCCAAATGTCGTGAGAGCGCTCGTGGACAACGGTGCGGAGCACATCACGATGAGAACGACGGACAAGATTATTTCGATCATCGCCAGGTTCTTCATTTTTCCTCCGAAAAAATTAATCCACAAAATTCTCTCGTTTTTTCACCGGAAACACCACGCGGAAAAAAATTATTATTCGAATTACGTCAAAATATATATTTCAAATATAATATTAACTTAACAATTTTTAAAATAGCTCTTTATCACACTCGAACAAAACTCAAAGCACACTTTTGCGATTACACAAAAATTACTTTTTAAAAAAATTATTATTATTATCTATATTTGTGTTTTCTAATTATTTATTTTTTTTTCTTAATTTTAAGGGTTGTTGGGGGGAAGGAATTTTTTTCGTTGTTGTCGCGTATTCGACCTGCTCGCTTCTGGCCCTGTTTCGAAGACTGCGTGTCGCAAAGGCGTTGGAAGGCCTTTTAAGCGTTCGGTTCGACCCCCTGCCCCCTTCCCTCGTTTGCCCTCCCGCCCCCCTCCGCCGCGTCTTCGCGTGCTTGCGGCCACTGTCGAACCAAGCCACCTTCGTCTGACCAAAACCCGGTTGAAACTACTTGCGAAGAAACATTACGGACTCCGGGATAACAAACTCGCCTGTGCAATCATGAAAAATCGATCGACCCTTTATCGACGAACAGTCACGGAATGGTTAATCCAATTTGTTCCTCGTTTGAATAACACCTCTTTGTTGTAAATACAATATCGAATTTTATTTAACTACTATAAAATAATTTTTTTTCAACGAATTTTATTTAACTTTTGGATTATTCATTGCATATTTTATTGAATTGAGCTTACTTCACTTTACGACAATCCTCAGTTTGCTGGAGACATACTTGTCCAACTTGAAAAAAAATAAAATTAAAAGTGAAAATAAAAATAAAAAAATAAATTAAAATTTTTTTTTTTTTAAATTCATTGAAACAACTCGTTCAATTTATTATTTCAAAGTCAGATTATGATTCGCGTTAATAAGCTGGGATTACGTTAATTTCCGATACTTCATATCGAAAAAAATTTAGCAGATAAGAGACGTATTAATTTCGTGACCTTTCGAAAATGTATAATCACGACACGAGATTGAAAAAAATGAACGCAGGTGGGGTTGCCATACCGCAAAATTTGCAGAATTGCGCAAAACCGACGACGATTATTATTAACGATCCGAAACCGCAGTTCCCGGCAAAAAGCTTTGCTCTATTAAATTTCATTATTCGCCGTGTGTGCACCGCGTTATCGAATACCTAAACGTCTTGTTACGTGTTTGCAACGAAAATTCCGAGACATCGTTAATTTTTCTCAAACACGAGAGAGAGGCAAGAAAAAAAAATAATAATACAGAGTTAACTCTACATTTGTCGAATAGCCGTATGAGATGCATGAATTTATGCAATTTTCTTCATATCGTTCGAACGACAATTGGATAACCAAAAAAAAAAGCTTTCGACTATTTTGCAATTATTCGAAATAATCACAGATTGAAACTTTATTCTTGTACAAAAATAGTTTTGTAACTATTTTTTTAATTTTTTTTAAATGTTTCATGCAACTTTGTTTAATATTTGTGATATTTGTTTAATGTTTGCAACAACGCGAAATAAACTGAAAAAATTTATAAAGCTGTTTCACGTACTTCACAGTCGAATACTCGTTGCATATGTGTCTTAACTGCACGCTATCTCCGTGTATACTTTGCCTTCCTCCTCCCCCACAATACAACAGCACCACAACCTTTCCAGTTTATCTTACAACAAACATTTTATTTAAAAAAACAAATAATAATAATAGGGGAAAAACAAATAATAATAATAATAATAACGAAAAAAAGAATACTTTAAATTAACAACCAATAGGTTCGTGTGATAGTGTTTCGATAAACACGAAACACGCCATCGACGATTGATGGTTATTCGATTGCCAATGCAATTCGTGAAAGAAGGTCGACAATGTAAAAGTGTGTGTCGATCGATATCACGAGAGATCAATCACACACACACACACACAAACACAGACATAGACGACTTGTGATAACACAAGAAAGGGTCGGAGGCGAAGCTTAATTGAAACGGTCGGCTCGGGGAACGAAGAAACAGGCAAAATTGCCGAGCTAACCTTTCGCCGCAACAAATGCAACTTGCAACGGACGCCATCGAGGCGCTCTGTGGAACGTTCAAGGGTGCAACCTAAACCACGGAATTTCTTTTAGATCCTCTTTTTTCTTTCTTCAATAATATATTGGATGATAATTGACGATATAATGTTTTTTCAACTGTTGCATAATTTTTATTTTGCCCACCAGCGTTAAAATGGGTTATCAATTCCCTCGTTTATCGATAATTTGGTGGCAACATTCGTCGGAGACGATGATCATCGACCCGCCATTTTGGTACCAAGAATTTCCAACAGAATTGGATAAAGTTGAAGCATTGAAAAAAAATTCAAAAACTTTGTACGCTTTAACAAGACAAAAATTCAAATAATTCTCCGGAGCAGTTTTCGATGAAAAATAAAATAAAAATGGTGGAACGAATTTTTTTTTGTAAGATTAGTGTCACTGGATATTCAATATAAATGTCAAACCTCCGTTATTATATTTATTCGACGATTAAAAAAAAATTCAATAATTCGTTAATCGTCTGTGAAAGAAAAAAGAAAATTCTAACGACGACCAGTGTGAAAAATCACGTAAATCATGAATTCGTGTTTGGATCGTTGAAAAAAAAATTGAAAAAAAAAAAATCCGCGAGATCCGCAGTCTATCCGCAGATCTCTGCAGTTTCGTTCATTTCAATAGTTTCTTATCGGATCTTTCGAGCAGCGATTATTCTTCATACGCGCAACATTACAATCGAGTCAACCACTGAGCACAAAAGTCGCACAACCGAGTGACCGTACAAAGTTCAAGGTCGATGCGCACAATCCTACAAGGACAATGTGTTTTGTCGTTGCTGAAAGATACGGCCGGGCGACTTCTCCACCAAGTTGACGTAATCTGCACTGCAAACAACAACAGAGACTCGCTAACGCAGGCACATACGAGGATTTGCTTTGTCACGACCATTTGGATATTTAAATTCGACGATTCAAACGAATCAGACAATTTTGTACGGTGTTAGTAGTAAAATACATTTATTGACATTATGATACACGTTTTCTTCTCAACATCTTGAGATTCCATATTTTCCATCGGCTAAAAGTGTGCGAGAATTATTGTCATTGTACATTTCATGCGTCTTTCGCATCGCTATTCATCTGCGACAATCTCCTCAAGTATTCTTTTGTTTCTTCGAACTTCATGATCTCCGCGATGGCCATTTTGCCCTCGTCCATGGCTTGAGACAATTCGGCCGCCATTGCGTCCGACTCGTCGTCGTTTGTAGTGAAATGTTTCGAGTCCGTGTCGATCAGCATGTCGTCCACCTCGGTTATGATAATAGCTCCGTTATCACCTTCGACGCATTGTCGAAACAATCCACTTTCGCAAATTCGTCGATTTTCCATCGCGGGAAGCATTTCGGCGGTGCTTGCGAATAAAATCCACACGAAGAACATAATCAGGATGAACAGTAGTACGTATAGTATGATTTTCAACGGTTTCGAACTGATTATGCAGCTTTGGGTTCGTTCGTTACCAGCGACGAGATTTTCCTCGTCGCTCACCGTGTATATCATTTTTCCTTCCTCCAAGCTCGGCTTTTTTCCTGATGGGAACAAGAAAAAATTAATGCAATTTCCATTTTTCACAAATTGATTTTCTATTTTTTTTAAATCCAAATTGGTTGTTCGCAATTTTTTTTTCAAACGTATTAATTGAATTTAAGAGAAAATTAAGTTGCGAATGCGAATTGGAGTATTTGCAGGTTTTCGGTCTATTTTCTGCAGGAAAATTATTCATGTATACAGTCAAACGATTAATTTGTGTTCTCAATATTTCCACATGCTTTTTGCAAAATGGAAACAAACAAATAAACTGATAATATTTGATTAATTTTAGGAGCCCCACCTTTGAAAAAATCTGTAGTTATCTTCATGATGAGCGTTGTCCGTTGAGTCGAAATATCCTGTACGGTGGCTCCCTCTGAGTGATCCTTTCCAATGTATAACGAATATCCTGCGGGATTTGACAAATCAATAAAGATCAATACGTGCAGAATGTAAATCGTCTTACAGTGGCGACTTTCGAATTCATTTTGTCCTGAGATCTGAATTGAGATTTAAAAATGCGCGCGTTTCCAAAATGGTCGCCATCATCTACATACAAATAATTCCGACCAATGAGCTTTAACTCGAAAAGAGAGATGCTTACAAGGGGAAGACCTCGACTGCGACATTGACTTTTCAATGAAATTATCATAAGTCGATAGTATATTGAAAATAATTAGACACGTGTCACGGCTTCTTTGATGGTGGGCCGTGGTTTAATTATTATTAATTTTTGTTTAAATCACGGTCGCCACGGCTGATGAACCAGGCACCAGTCACGGCCATCAATCCACCACCAAGCGCCAAATGGCGCAGGGACTGAGCCTTTGCCCAATGAATCACGATGTCGGTTGTTCGAATCCGGTTGGTGTTTTTTTTTCTTTTTTTTTTTGTTGCAAAAATGCGGACAATTATTTTATGACGCTCTCCTGGTGATTCATAGTTTGTTTTTTTCTATGACAGTAGTTGGATCAATGGGAAATAAATCCATGCCGGCACTTATTGGATTATTTTCGAACATAATCGTGATTAATTTTTGGGCGCATGTCAAAGTCTTTTTTCAGTCAACTTTTCGCGACTGAGGCGCGGTGGGGGCTCGTGGGGGAATTCCACCGCCACGGGAATCTGGCAACTCTGTCCGTGAACGTATCAACCGAATGCGCGCGGCATGGCGTCACGCGCTTCCACACACCGGAAAAATTAATTGTATCTAAGACAGGTTATGCGCGTCACTTCTCCACTCGCCCAAGAATTTATTTATTTTTTTTCTTCTCTTGGAAATGTAATTAATACGTATGACTCACGTCGATGAGTATATCATCGTGGAAAAATTTATAACACGCATGTGTACATTTGTACATTGATTTTTCGTGACACCAAAACGTGTAATTAATGACCGTCAACCAGACGAATAACACAAATACACAACAGTGTTGTTGTTGGGGGTACTTTTATTATTTCGTCCTGATTTAATTACGAGTAATTGGGAACAAAATTCACAGCGTGAATTTTCTTCTCAACAGAATTATTACTAATAATTTATTAAATGTTTTTGTTGTTGTAAAAATTCAGAAATCACTGACTGCGCAATTACCTCGCTATGAGACGGGCCAATGAAAAAAAAAACGATCCTCTTGCTTGCGTCAACTATCACGAACTATCAAGAATTGTCTGAGACGCCACACCGACTGTTATGACACAACCGTCAGCCACTATATATGAACTTTACGAGAAAAACCGCATTAGTCAGCGACCAATGACGATCTCCCGGTCGATAAAAACAAATTGTACATGATCGATGGCAGTTTACTCGGACGGTAAGGTAGTTACTTCGCTAACAAAGAGTGAAAAAAAATTCTTTCAAATCTGATGTAACCAGAATGATTGAGAAACTATAGAAGATTCGTTTGAATATAACATGTTGTTGATAGTAATTTTGATTAAAAAGAAAATGTCAAGAATTTATTTTTGGAATAAACTAATACGGTGAAATGTGGCGACACTCGGGCGGCACGGTGACGGCACGGTGACGGCTCGGTGCCTAGATCGTGTCTAGAATCGTGTCTAGAATCGTCTCAACGACACTGTGACAGCACGTAGCGTGCACTCTACGTTTTTTTTTGGTAAAAATTATTAGTATTCGAATAACAGATCGATCCTTTATTCGAATAATTTTTTTTTCTTTTTTACAATTTTTTTGTCCAGTCGCGAAAAAACAAAAGCTTCAGGGCTCGTACAAGTCGAAGTTCATTGAGAAGTAATAATACATAAAAGGTAGAAAAAAACAACTTTCTTGCGAAAGATCGTTACGACCGAACAGAAAACTTGTAATTATTATTCGACATAAGGTAAAACGTTATCGCGTTAACGGTGTGTACCATAAATCGTAAAATAATTTACATACAAAGTTCAAGGTCGATGCGCGGGGTACAAAGGTTTCGTCCCCGAGTCCGGGGGTGATCCATTTGTCGGACTCGAAAAGATATGCAAGGGTAACTCTTGACACGTTGCTACATTATGGCTCGTGTGGACTTTAATGGGTTTTCCGACGACAAGGTACCCCCACTTATCGTACCATGTTGACACTGACTTCAATGAACGTTTATTCAATTTTTCTTTCGTTGGAAATGTTTTTCTTTGTTTTCTTTTTTTTGGGTAAAATTATTATTAATATTATTTTTTTAAATTATGTATCTTTTAAACTATGTCCTCATCCATGAAATTCGATTCCTCGGGAAATTCTCGAGACGCGTAATCGTCGTTCAACTCGTTGAGCCTCATGTAACGCTCGTGAAGACGATCGATGTGAGACGCCAAAATTTCCATTTTGTCGAAAAACAATTCCAGCGACGATTCCAAGTCCCTGGACGAAAATCGATTGCTCGATCGCCAGTCTTCGGTCTCGTAACGATTTCCGCGAATCAAATTAGTCTCGTCTATCAAATTTTCTACGACCGAAAAAATTCAATAAAACAAAAATGTATCGAAAAAGTATTTTATGACACGCCGTGCGTAGAATGCGGTTTTACCCACGCTTCGCGTGGGCAAATCCCCATTTACGCACGTTGTGACATAAAATTGTATACGATACTATTTATCAATGCTCATTACGTGATTTTCGTTTATTGTTTGATTATTGTTGGAACATTTTTGTTCATTGTTGGATAATTTTTTTATCGATTTCGAATTTGAATCGATCATGTCACGAAAAAAAACTTCCAATTTTTTAGGCGACTCAGCTTACCGCAAGCAACTTACCGAATTTTCGAAACGATGATCTCCTCCGTCTACTTGCCGAAGGCTTCGGGCTCGATGATCTTTTTTCAATACTTGGCCCCGAATCACTTGTCTCTCCAGAAACGTAATAAAAAAAATTATTTTATTTCTAAATTCCAAGCTTAAAACGTTTGCGGAAATTAAAAACGAAATTTCAACTTTTTCCTTTTTTGTTTAAAACTTACGTTTAGTCGTGAAAATGGAATCGATTATTTTCCAAATCGTTTGTAGATCGTTTTTTCGAAATTCTCCCATACGATCGAAAATCATTGACACCAAATCACAGCTCGTGCATTCATTGTGGACAAATTTAACGATATCCCAAATTTTACCAACGACTGTCATTGCAAAAATATCTCGTGGCTCAAAATTTGGATTGTGATTTTCAAAGTCCATACTCGTGGCGATTTCATTTTTCATGTCCATTATAAAACTTTGCCAATCGTCATCCGTCATATGCAAATTTGCCAATGACATCAGTCGAACGAGTAAAACGATTTTTTTCACAAATTTTCGTCGATGATCGGTAACATTCTGATCGGTCGATTGCTCGACGATCGCCACAGCTGCCACATCGTGAAGTCTTTCGAACTTGTCGTTCAAGCATCTCTTACATTTTTCATACTCCTTCTCAATCGTTTTGCCATCGTCGACCGATTTTTCCATTAATAACGATTCAATAGCGATCTTCGTCCAGCCAAAATAATCGCGATTCAACCGTTCAACGATTTCACAAAGTTCGATCGCCATTCCTCGAGTCAATTGATAATCAATTTTCACATCCTCACGACGATTAACATTTATCATTTTCATTAAATCCCATTTCAATTTTTTCATGAAAATTCGCCAATTATCGACATCGACATCATTATCGTTCGATGGTACCAATCCCACGTGCCAAACCGACGTTTTCACCATTTTCACAGTTTTCTCACGAAGTCGAAAGATCGTCGAATTCGAACCATTTCCTGCGATCATTCGATTTGCGAATTTTTCGAGTCTCTCGCAGGTCTCGTTCCAATTTTTCTGCCAATTTTCCATCGCGACATTCAAGTCTTCGCCACGATGATCAACAACATCTTCATCACCATTTTCCACAATCTCGTCGTCGTTGGAAAACGATCGTGAATTTTCCAAAAAATTGTTTGCTTCGACGTTTTCACGTTCGAAACGATTAAACGATTTTTTTACCGATCGTTTGATCCTCGATTCGATACTCATCGTCTCGTCACTGGAAGATAACGAATCCCAAAATTCATCTTCGTAACTCCAAACGTCAGGATTGTACAATGCTAAGTGAAATCTTAAGACGAACGTGTCGTAAAATCCTTGATAGGTTTTATCGATCACCGAATAATTGTAATAATACGGTTCCATGATTTTTAAATCCGAAAAAATCGACGATTCATCGGATCTTTCATCATCGTCATTGTTGATCGCAGTTTCGGACATCTTAACTATGTCGCGCCACATGGACAACAATTCATCGACATCCGCGTCGTTTGTCTCGTTCAAAATGGAATTCATCGATTTATTATCAGTCGTCACCGATTTTTCATCGATAATCGTTTCGGTCCGAGTTTGAATGACCGACGCGGTCGTGAAATCGTCATTCAAATCGATTGACCATCCGTTTTCTCGATCATCGATCGATATCCGTAATTGCGATCCGATCGACGCATCGACGGACACTTTGTTCCTCGCGTTTTCTTGATGCGGCACTTTCAATAAAATTACAAAACCGATGCTCGTGACGATAACTATCGCCAGTACGGAAACAATTGTTTTTACGAAATGTTTGGCGTAATTGCAGTGATTGTGACGTATTATCGCGTTTTTCGTCGAATCCACATTTTTTGTCCAATATCTCATCGGAACCTCCTCGAGCGATAATTGTTGCACTGTCGTTAATAAAAAAATTATGAAATAATAAAAAAAATAATTAATTTAAGGGATTAAATACTTCTAGCAGCGCCAAAAATGCGCTAAAAGATTTTTTTTAGTAGGGATAACAATAGAAATGAATGAAAATAAATAGAACACGTTTTTTATTGGTATTTGGTTTAAATTCCAATGAAAAATGTGTACTATTTATTTTTATTAATTTCCATCGTTATCCTCACTAAAAAAAATCTCTTTCAGCGCATTTTTGGCGCTGCTGGACGTACGTAACCCCTCAATTACAATTATCAAATTTGTTTCGACAAACAAAAAAAAAACAAAAAGAAAAATAAATAAAATACTAGAACAAGAAAAAAGAACGAACGAAAAATTTTCGACAATCACCTTTCGACGAATTTGTGATCAACGTCATGACGAAAGGTTTGTGATGAACTGACGAATCCGAGTTTGCTATTCCGATTTATGATAATCGTTACGGATTGACCTCGACCCGACGTTGTCGGGCCTAATGGAAATAAATAGAATGGAAAGAAACAAAAGAAAGAAAGAAAGAGAGAAAAAAACAAAACGAAACGTTGCGATAAGACGATTGTCGTTCCCTCGTTGATATTCCATTTCACGTTTCGCTTTACAATCCGTGAGTTGATTGATCAGACGTTGAGAAATGAAAAATCGTCGAATGAAAAATAAAAATACATTCAATTCATATGAATATTTTTCACATTTATCTATTGAATCATACATTTTCCAAGGGAATCAGGATATTTGTATTTTCCATATTCAAAAGTTTTTTATTGTTAAATTAAAAAAAAAAATTCTTTTTATTTCAAATAAACATTCGTCGAGCTTACAAATCGTCATTGTCTCCTACAAAATTTGTAAATTCACGTTAAAATCCAAAATTCGTGTTCCCCACAAATTCCCTGATCTGATTTATAAATTTTTTCACTCTATCACAATCCAAAATATCGTTCAAATATTTGTTCGCCAGTGTGCGAACTTCATCGATCATCTGCACAGTCGGAGGTGAATTATTTTCGAGTGCCATTCGATGTTCCGAGTCCGTGGAGTTGACGATGTGTTGTTTAAGGGCCGTCAGATAATCGTTGACGTCAGCGTCGGTGAGGTTCGCGGTTTGGGCCAAAATTTCCGTGACGTTCAAACCGTTATCATGCCCGAATTTCGCGGCAACAGCCAGCAGCATGATCACGTCTTCCACGTCCTTCCGAAGTTTCGTCACAACCTCATCCGAGGCATTTCCAGGTAATAACTGAACTATCAAAGGTTGAACATCATCTTTCAGTTGGGCAGACATGTTTTTGCATTTATCACGTTTGTTCATCAGGTCTTTCATCGTTTTTCTGCCCATGGGCCTTAAGAACGGACTGACAGCCTCGCAATCGTCATAAATGCGATCGACGAGTTTGGTGACGTCACGAAGATCGTTAGTAATTTTTGTATAAGTCGGATCTATCGCTTCAACGAGTTTACGATTATCGTCGTCCGCCAAATTTACGATTTTGCGTTTAATTTCCATTGCTGACGCCTGCCAATCGTCGTCAGTTGGATCTGTCGAATCGTTTGTGCTGATCAATTTGACGATCATCATGCGGGCCGTCAATCGCACCATCTCGCGTTTGCAACTGTAGCGAAGCTTCGCCACTCTCGAATCCTCTTCATCACCGGGAACAAATAATTTTGACAATTCGTTCATTTTGTCGCGAGTTTCGTGAGCTATTTTTTCACATTTTTCATCGTCGTTATCACCGTCGCTTCGTTTTTCACGTTTCGTCGTGATTATACTTGATTGGTCATTCGTTGGATCATCAATGGTCGATGAAGGCGTGCATTCAGGGCCGATTGTTTCACGCGCGACATTCGTGTCTTTCGAAAAGTATAAACATCCGATCCAACCGATTAACAACACGAGTTCGAGATAGAGAATGATTTTTAAAAATTTTAGAAATTTTTCACAGCTGCAGAATTTTTTTAATCGCCTCGAAGTTGGGATTTTTTTTGTGTTGGTGGATTTCGTCGAGCCATCTTCGACGGACAACAGTTTGTCTGTTGGAAGGAAAATAAAAAATTCGTTGACTGATTAATTTGAAAATTGATCATTTATTCAATGAAGCGACGAAAAATTTTAATCGTCGTGAGTCACAAATATTTTGGTTTATTATTTTTGAGAATTGAAAAAAAAAAAAAATGAAATTTCACATGACATCAATTGGAAATCATAGTTCGCAGGAAAATGTTGTGAATCATTGAAGTATTTGCATTTTATCGAGAAGCTAGCAACTGTTTGAAAATAATACGATTGTCAAATCACATTTATTCATATTTAAAAATGATTTGCAAAAAAAAAAAAAAATGAATAACGTGTTTGAAAAATATCGAAATTCCCTGATCATCACTTACGTTCGGATGAAGCTGTGCTCAATTTCATGATGAACGTTTAAGTGCCTTGGAGTGACTGAAGCGGTTCAGTGTTTACCGACAATTTATATCAACCCCGGAGAATTGACCTCGACCCAGCTCTCGGTTTTTCCGACGGAAGTAAATAACTAATAACAACAAACTATTTTCCGATAAATAAATCTATGCGGCTTAGCACGGTTGAAACCGTTTCAATTTTTTTTTTGTGGTCGTGTTTGAAAATTTGTTTTTCTTCTGTTGCCAAATTTCCGAACTCGAAGAAATGTTAAATTACGAAAACTCAACTCGAAAGTCGGACAATGTGAAAATTCGGGCAATTGGTGGGCGTTCGAAATTAAACGAAATTACCAAAACGTACAAAAATGGAAATAATTGTAACAAAACATTCGTACGAATGAAGTTTTATCATAAAAATATAAATAAAAAAAAAAAAAAACTATCAATTCACGTGAAACAAGAAAATCTACTTTCGATGTATGTAAAATATTAAAATGTACGTTCGGACAAAGTTTCGTTCATTATCCGTGATGTCTTCGAAGAACTTTGACGACAGATGCTCATTCCTGGCTTGATATCGATCACTCAGCATCACTCAGCACCCGAGAAGAAAACAATCTTCAATCCACCGAAACACGAAATCTTCGGTAGAGCCTGCTTCGATCGACGATTCGCAATCTTCGACGAAACGTCAATTACAAGTAAAAAAAAAAAAAAAAAAAAAAATCTTCAAGATAAGAGAACAATGTTGATCTTATTTCGATCCACCGATTGACCCGCGAAGCGATTGTCCGTAAAAGGTCAATAGTTCTCTAAACAATTCTCTTCTTCATCGTTCACAGAGGTCAATCGTGCTTCGTGCATTCGTGAGCGATTATCACTTTTAATTCGCAGCAAACTTTGGAACAAGCGTCACTCGTGTTCCAATTGCATCGTTGAAAATGTAGGTTTTACGTTCACCGAACTGGCGTGACAATAGATAACGTTATTAAACCATTTTTCTGTTCTACTCACAATGAAATTATAATTTTATTATGAAAATGGTTTTTTCAAGATTTTATTATCAGAATCAAAATAATGAGGAATTTGAATTGAACGCATTATTTCAAATAGACAGTTTCTGTGTGGGAAAAGTCAATGAAAATAAACTCTGCAGATCGAAAAAAAAAGAGTCGAGGATCAGTGTAAGAAGATAAAAAAGCGACAAACAGGAAGCAATGTACAAATTGTATTTGTAAAATTTTTATTATTGTATTCCATCAATTTGATCGAAATTTTTTTGGCAATGAAGTTGCCAACATTCGATCCAATTTCTGTGAATTCAATCAAACCCTATCGTTGAAACTGAAACTTTGTTGAACTCCAAATTTACGTAAAATCAACTCCTGTGAACATAATCGAACCGCACGGTCATTGGCTACGGTTCGACTAGACTTAGAAAAAAAAAGAAAAAAAAATATCGACATAATTTTTTTGCTCGTCAACACAATCGACTCTCTCATCAAACACATTGATAACCATGTGGCACAATCAATCAAGACATCATTCCCACAATCCCACAGTGTTGACTTCGTACCATAAATAACATCAAAACATCATAAACAATAATTCATAATTTCATTTTCCTTTAATTTATTTCAGATCTATTCCATACAAATGCAAAATCACAATATTCCATCACGATAAAACAAAAGATCGAAAATTTCGCCATTGTTACTCGCTTGAAAAAAAAATATATTAACAACAACAACAATAATAACAATAATCGAATATTTATAAAAATTCGAGCTTCAATCGCGTCACGTTATCTTCTTATTATCGTCGTCCTCTTCGCTGCTTTCATCGACGATCTTCGCGGACGAACAAACCCACGACAATTGACCGCAGTCGGTGACAGCCACGATGACCTTGGCACCGTCGCAATCGGGTTTCGGTTTTTCCGCGTGCAGCTTCATAATCTTATCCACAAGCGAATTCTCATTATTTTGTCGTGCGTCGACGATCTTTTCCCCATTTTCCTTGTAATAAGACACCCCCGAACAATCCTTATCCGTTTTTTCTTCGCTCGACGATGAAGACGAAGACGACGAAGACGAAGAGCTTGCCGATTTCTTCGCGACAACTTTTTCCTCGCTGCTGGACGACGAGCTGCTGCTGCTATCGGCCGAACGTTTGTCCCGAAATTCCGTCGACGATACCGGCTCCCCATCTTGAATCCAATCGAGTCCGAAATCTTCGTTCGATTGCGTTTCGAACGACGATCGGTAATCGAATTGTTGAGGAACCGGTTCGTCAATGGCGAATTTTTTGGGATCGATGGGATCCGATGCAATTTTTCCACCGTCCATCACAAGGTCATCCCCGTTTCGTCGGCCCAACAAAATTTTTTTCCAATTCGAGGAAATCCACGGATCGTCTCTGAACCGATCCTCGTCGATCGAATCGGTTACGATCGTTTCCGGATAAGACAACGATGGCCCGACGTTCAATTCGTCCTCCCACTCGTCGTTGTAATCCATCATCGTCGATTCCGGATACGACGTCGACGATTTTTCCAAATAATCACCGATCGTCGATTCCGAATCGGTTGACGATTTTTCCGCATCATTGCCAAACGCGATCGCGGTCGTTTGCACATTGGACTCGTCGTTTTCACTGTTCACTTCGACACTGTCGATCAATCCACTGTCGATCGATCCTGTCTCCGTTTCCAACCAAGTTGGCAACGGAAATGGCATACCGATCTTTTCGTCGTCGACAGAATCGTCGATAATTACATCGTTTATCACACGTATCAGATCGTCGTTAGGTTGCTTTTCACGCGATTCGTCGTCGATCTTCTGACCCGGCCAGTTTGATCGTGAATTATCGGTAATTTTTTTATCCTCGATACTACGATCGATGTAATCGTCTTCGATCATTGGAATGTTCATTTTTGCCAACCACTGCCAAAGTGGCATGTCCTCGGGGGTTGTTTCCTCATCGTTTGTGACTGCCGATCTTGTTGTTGACTCATCGTTATTGTCTTCGATCGTTATGGGAGTTGTAAAATCTTCGTTGGATTCCGTTGTGAAATTTTTCTCAACGTCATCTTGAGATTTTGCTTCGTTCGCGTCGAAATCGATTTTCGACGTTATCGAATCCACGTCCTGGCTGATACCGATTTCCGCTTGATTCGTGAATTCCAAATCGTTTTTGTTGTCGATCACGTCGAACTGGTTAGCACGTGGCGAGTAATAATTCGTCAGGATTATGCATCCCAACCATCCGACGAATATCACGAGTTCGAGATAGAGAATCACTTTTATGATTTCCAAGCATCGTTGATATTTTGTGGTTCTTCGGGGACGTTTGGAATTGTAATTTTCATGATCGTCGACGTTATATCTCGCTGGGCCTTCCTCGAGAGATGGCAATTTGCCTGGCGTGAGGGAGAAAGAAAAGAAAAATTGGTCAGAACATTTTATAATCAACGATAATTGTATTTATGTTATATTTATGATAATTATAACACATGACAGCATTGTAATGCAGGTCCAGAAATTTTAATCGATGTTCAAAAGGTTGACTAATAATTAACCATACAATTGTATAAATTCTTTATTACAATATATATAAAAAAAATATTTTCCTTTTTTTTAAACATTATTTTTGAATTTTTTTATTTATTTTGTTTTCTATTATTTTTTCAATTTAAGTATTTGATTAAATTAATTTGAATCATTATTAAATGTTTACAACAGGATATCTGAAATAATATGAAAAAATAAACGAAAATACGAGCTTTGCATGAGTTTTCAGTGACACTATTAAATACAACAACCGAAGCAATAATAATAATTTATAATTATTTTTGTGACAAAAAAATTTGATTTTTTTATCATATTTTCGATTTTATTATTTTTATTTTAAACATTTTTTTCGCAGGTCTAAGATTCGACTGGATCGATCCACGCCTCGATCGCGTATTCGCTCACGTTGAAAATTGACAATTTCAGCGCACAATTTACGAATAATCACTCACTTTGAAATGTATTGCCGTCAATCTGCATGATGAACCGTTCGGTGATGAACTAAGGAGTTTCGATCGGGAGCACAGCTTTATGTCGCTTGCTGCGTATTAACCTCGACCCGGTGTGGGATTGTGCGAAAAGATAGAGAAAGAGAGAGAGAGAGAGAGCAAAATAAAATTAAAAGAAATAAAAAAAAATAAATAACCAACATAATAATACATGTAAAGTAAGACGACATTGCGATAAGAGCTCTAACGTCTACACAACGACGGATTTATCCGTGGTGTCTTCGAGCCGCGATTGGCCGAACTCGAGCAATAACTCTATCTGGGGTCACGAGCAATATCAGTTGGGAGTTCGAAGCCCAGTATTTATGTGGCTCACAACCGAATTAATTTCCACGAAGCTGAATAACGAACGTATATCGAATCACTGTTAATACTCGTTCGTTTCCTGATGTTTAATTTGTCTGACACTTTCTTCGAGATCGTGGGTTTCCCCGGATTGAAGCACGTGTCGGTTTAAAATCATCTAAAATATTATTTTTCATCGGTTTTATATTTTTTTAAATGTTTATTTCTGGAAATCCGAATTTTTCGTTCGTCCATCGACTCACTGATCATCAAAACCTATAGGTTGACCTTCGACCTAGAATCTTGAAATTTGGCACGAAGAAAGATCTCATGAAACAATTTAAAAAAAAATCTGACAATCTTTTTTCGACCCCGAACACAAAAAGATTTGTTACGAGTGACAATTTGATTGTTTTCATTCAAAAAAATTCTCACATATCCTTCGATACTTCCTTCAAAAGGTGCCACAGATTATTTCGTTTCAATACATTATTAACTTTGAAAAAAAAAAAAATTATGTAAAAAAATTTAATTGATTAGTAAAAAAATGTTTAAAATAAAAATTCGAAGAAATTGTGATGAACGAATATAATCCGTTAGCTTGCTTATCTCAATAATTTCCTGAAACATGTTGACGATGGAATTTACGCGAAGCGATGGAAATAACGATGTTTTATTTTACTTTTTTTTATCGTCGGCTGCATACATCATTGCGACACGTTGTAGTGACGTTTTTCACCGAGATCATCCGATCCGAATGGTTGAACGTATTTTGAAAAATTTGTTTGAAAATTGGATTTTTTCATCATTTGCGATATTTTAGGTATTGAATGGTTATTAGAAAGGCGATGCGTATGCTGGTCAATTGATTTGTGATAAGCAGGTGTCTTTTGTCAGCCACACTACGAAGCCTAAGATATCTCACGTCTCGCATACTCCGATAGCAAAGATAATACGTGTATCGAGACTCAGTTCGAAACATTGTCTGCAGTTCATCGCACATAGTTCGATATGAAGTCGACAATATGGTTCGTCCGTATTTTGTTCGTCGTCGTGACTTCGCTCAGCTGGTCCTGGAACCTTCAAACATTCGGTATCTTATTCATTCAACGCCGTTATTACTCAAATAATATTCACAACCATCGCAAATATCACATTGAAGAAAAATAAAAATGAATAATCCGAAAATATTAATAAGTTGTACAATAAAATATTTTAATTTTGAATTTAACTTGCAGAAGCTATTTTTGTTTTTCTTACAAATTCAAAAAGAAAAAAAAAATCGAACTTGATCATGAATATTATTCGTTGTCTGGTACAGCGTTGAAACATTTTTTTTCTCAGTTCTCGTTGCACTAAATCGGACTCGTAATTATATGCGGTAGGTTGTTTCGAAATTACGTAAAATTGTAGATTTCGACGATTTTTATCAGTGGCAATGTGCATTGGTCGTGTGAGCTCGGGCTTGACAATACAACGACACGCGACATGTCAATTTTGCGACGAAACAAAGGTTACCGATTTTTTTTCACATTGGCTCGATTCGCATTTCGAATATTTCGCAGTCACGCGAAAGCCCGATAAAAATTGATCGCAAGCTCGTGGGTTGTGATTTTGCGAGCGTCTTGTAATCCTCGTCGAAAAAAAAAAAAAAATTTGCCACAGCTGCGTTCGTCGATTGGGAGATTCGGGGGCAAAATGAAAAATCAAGTTGGAGAACGGTGGAATTGAAATGCAGTTCGAATGACGATTGCGTGGCGCTGAACAGCAGTTGCGTGGATAACAGGTGTCAATGTCCACCGAACTACGTTTTCAATGGACCGATGATATCGTGTTTGAAAGGTAATTAATTTCAATGATTCTCGAATATCACGTGGTCAAAGTGGACCTCCATGCTTTTATCGAATTGCAATGTTTTCAACCTTTATTCTGAAAACGTTTTTTTTGGCACCTTTAACCTGAAAACTTGGGCCATGACGGTTTTTAAGCTATTAAAGTGTTGCAAAAAATTCGAAAAATCCACCGAGGTTCTTTAAACCTTGAATTTGAAGTCTCAATTATAAAATTGTGGATCATACATTTTTTAAATATATTTTTATACAAAAAATTTGTTTTTTCAAAATCAAGGTTTCAAAGAAGTTGCCTTTTTTCTATTCCGAAATTGGTGAACACGGTTTATTATCTTGCATAACTGAAACTGTCAAATAAGAAAATATTTTACAAAGCATATAGTTCATTTGTTGAATATCAATTTGTGAACTGTCAAAAAATATTTTGAAAAAAATAAAAAAACAATGAAAAATCATTTTTCCAATCGATAATTGTGACGGCGACAGCGGCAACGGCTTACGGCGACGATTGCGAGGATACCACGCAGTGCACGGAATTATTGTTGGCCGGTGGAAATTGCTCGAATGGCATTTGCACATGCGTCAAGGGTTATCACTATCTCCACGGTCGTTGCATCGAGTCTTCGGGTGAGAAACGACGCGTCGATCCCCAAACAAATGTCACATCCACGTCGATCTGATATACGACGTTTATTCTTCATCGGTCCGTAACTTTTTTAGGTATCGGTGAAAAATGTCGCAGCAACGACGAGTGCCATGCAAACGCCGATCACGAAGCCCTGTCGTGCGCGAATGAAGTTTGCGAGTGCAGCGATGGTTTTTACAAACGTGAATATCGCACGTGTCGACGTGAAGCCAAAGGTAACAATGTGCGACAATGAAGTACCATCGCAATATTATCGTGTTCTCGTTATTACGAGACACTCGTGTCCTGTTGAGACAACCTGCATTTTTCGACGGCTCAGTGATTGGCATGTTTGTGTACCCGTCGATCACTTTTTGTTTTTTTTTTTTTTTTTTTTTACACGAACGATCGAAATGTTCAATTGCTTTCAGTGTCTGTTCAATGACGACTGATTTATAAAATAACAATGCATAGTTTTTGTGAATTATGATATTTCAGAAATATATTCATTATGTTATATTTATATATCTTGAAAACTTAAAAAAAAAAGTTAATGCGATAAAATACAAGAGCGACAGGTTTACATATTAATTGTGTAAAATATTACAAGGCTTTTAATATTTAAGTTAATACCTAAGACTTAAAAAAAACATCTTTATTTATTTATTTATTTATTTATTTATTTATTTATTTATTTATTTATTTATTTATTTATTTATTATTCTTTTTTATTTTTTTTCTGTTAATGGTTTGAAAATTTCACTGTTGAACGGTTGAACGATAAATTGCAGAAATTGGTGCCGAATGCATGATAGATCTCGATTGCATTTTCGCGGAAAATGCTCGATGTGACAAAAAAACTGGATGTTTCGTCGAATCAAAGATCAACGAAAGTCTGACGTTTCGAAAAATCGCGTACGCGGTTGGCATTGCACCGGATGTCGTAACGATTGGTCCAGACGTCATCGTCGGAAGCAACTGCACGAACACAACGGATTGCGGAGCCTTGGGAGCAGCGATCTGCGATGCAGCGGGCAGATGCGTTTGCAAACCCGGCCATTTTGCTAATGATGAATTAACAACGTGCGTTTCAGGTAGATTTGGCAAAATCATTGTGGTCTATTAATTTTTTTTTTTCTAATCCAAATCGATAACTGATCGAATAACGAAAAAATAAAAAATAACGAACAGCTTGATCAACAAATTAAAAATAATTTTCCATCGTTGTTATTTTTATTTACTTTGAAATTTTATGTTGACAGAACTCGGTGAAACGTGTCAATCGACCGATAAGGTTTTTATCGGTTATTCGATGTGTCGGGACGGCAGATGGAGCTGCGAAGGAGCCAGAGTACCATCGACGAACAATCGGATATGTCGAAAAGGTAATTTTCGTGGTTGAAGCAACGAAAAAAATGGAAAAAGTTGGTCGAGTATTTTTTTAGAATATTTATCATATTTTAATAATTAATATATATATATATATATTTTAAGCAATATATATTCTCATATTCAATAATATATAATCATTATCAAACTATTAACATATTTTAATAAATATAAAAAATAAGTTTTCAAAATTAATTTCTAGAAATCCATAAGACCTAGGACTTTAATATTTCTAAGTGTTAACAATTGCACTGGACCCAACAATCTTACTTTTAAAAAAAATTCATGAAAATCCAACGAAAAATGACTCGACATGCGATCGAAAAATCTTTATTTTTTTCTTATTTCGTTTCCGATGACGCCAAACAGTCACAACGATGTACAACGAATCTTGCCAATTCGACGAGCAGTGTTACGTGTTCGGACCGGACGCCCATTGCGTGGCCAAGAGATGCGTGTGCAACGAAAATTCCCATTACTCAAAGGAAAAAATGTTTTGCTGGATAAATCGTAACGTGTCCGAGACTTGTGAGAACGATGAGGATTGCTGGATGAAAGATTTCGGATCGAAATTGTCATGCACAAATTCAGTCTGCGCATGTGGACCGGGTATGCACTTGAATGCAGCCGGAAACGCTTGCATCGGTGATATCGCCGGTCTCGGTGATCCTTGCACAGCCAACGAGGATTGCAGTACCCTGCGAAACGCCATTTGCACTAACGACACTTGCACATGTGCCAATAATTATTTCAATCTTTCCGGCATATGTGTTTCCGGTATTTATGCAATTCTAATGAATAATATTTAATATCGTTTTACAGTCGAAATAATTTATCTGTTCACGAGAAATTTTTTTTTTTATATATTTCTCATTGACAATAAAATATCGAAAATTACAAAGACGAGCGTCAACGATTGATGAACAATTTTTTGGTGAAAAAAAAACAACTAATATTTAGGAATTGGAGCAAAATGTGATAGCAACGTTGATTGCAAGACTCAAAATTCAACGTGCGTTGGAAAAGAATGCAGTTGCAACGATGGCGGTGTCTCTCCTTTTGCCAATTTATGCGTGTCGGGTAAGAATTCAAGAATTCATATGTACCTTCGTTAAATATTCCAAATATATATGTATATATATCCATTGATTATTAAAAAATTTTAATATTTAAATATTAAATAAAGATTTTCAGAATCATTGATGTATATATAATTACTTCAAATAAATTATTCATTTTATCTTAATTTATTAAATAATTTTCGTAATATTATTATCAATGATCCGAAAATCAATTTATCGTTTAAATATTTTTTTATAAATAAAATAATATTATCCATCGAAGTCGATCGTCCTATTTCATTAATCTGGTTTTTTTTTATTTGCATATTTTTTTTTGGTTTCCAGTTTCTTCGTTCAGTGGCAAATGCAAGTACGACGTTCAGTGTTCGGCCGTGGCCGCGGGTGCATTGTGCGTTTATCCGAAAGTAAACGATGCGATCAGTGGGTCAAGCTCGAACTACGGTACATGCGCGTGTGATGCAGGTCATCACTACAATTACGAGAGGTGTTACAGAACCAAAGGTTAGCCAAATTAATTCGGACCTTTGATTAACGCGAACGCGTTCGGGTCAGTTTGTTTGTATCTGATCGCGATTGGTGTGTTCCAGTTTTGCACGAACGTTGCTATTCGCGTGGCGAGTGTTACGTCGAATCTCGGCCCGACACGGTGATGTGCTTGAAGGGGATTTGCACCTGCGACTGGAACGCCGTTCGGCTCAACGACACTTTTTGTCACATCAGTTGGTATTCTTTGTCTCGTGGGACACGTTATTTGATTCTTTTATTCTTTTTTCATCATTCATCATATTTATTATGTTATTATTGGACTAATCAACAGTTAGTGAAGTTATTGTGTAATGGTAATATTTTATTATTGACAGTAATAATAATACACGACGTTTAATATTTTCAGATGCATCGTCGAAAACTGTACTTTCCGGTCTGATTGTTTTCGCGATATTGCTAATTCGATCGATCGGATTTTCGTGACGAATTAGCTTGTAACAATGTAATTAATATTATTGACGTACAAAAAACCCGGACGAAGAAGCAAATTGAGATGATAAACAAGAGGGCGAATAATCATCTGACCCGTTAAGCGAGCAAGTTAATCGCGCACGTCAAATGGCTACCGACAAATTGGCCTGATGATAAAACCGAGTTTATTTCGAAACACCGCGTACGAACTTCACGAAGCCAACGGAATTTTTTTTCCCATACGTTCAACTGTTTGACGTTTGGAATTTTGTTTGCACCGAGAATAAAAAATGTATTTTTTTTTTAAATCATGAATATAAATTAAAACGATTGTGTTAATGTCTTCTGAATTATTGTTCAATTATCGACGGCTCAGTGATTGGCATATTAGTGTACCTATCGACATTTTTTTGTTGTTGTTGCATTAAAAATTGAACGGTAAAGTTCAATTTGTAAAACGCATTATCGCAATCCATGACGATAAGCGTGTTTATCTACCCCCGGATTGATACCTGCTCATCATTTTTTTTCTCGGAAATTTCGTAGAGATTGGGTGCCTTCGATCGGCAGATCTAGTAAGCTCAGTCGATAATTTGTCAGAGTAACGAAATGAGGTCCATTAAATTTTTCACGATCTTTCTCTTGATCGTCAAAATATGTCGCGTCTGTTCTTACGAAATATTTACCAACGGTAAGTCCAGCAATGAAAAATATCTGTTTCAATCATCCATCCAATATCATAATTGCTATTTATTTTAATTGAACTGATATGATGAACTGATAATTCACTGGGAATAATAAATATATATTTACAGATTTGATATCGGGATAATAAAAAAATTAATTTGGTTGTAATTGTTTCATTCTTTAATGTTATTTCATTTTCTCAAATTAAACTAAAAATAATTTGAAGAAATCACTGCTTCTACCAGAAGCCAGTTCAAATTCGAAACATTCGAAGATACAGAAATAACAAAAAAAAAAATTATTGCTGCATCAGATAAAAATAAATGAAAAAAAAAAGTTAAACGACGTCACACGTTAATTTTGTTTTATTTCATTGATCTCGATCAACGACGTTAATATCTGCGATACGGGCCATCGATAACAAGTGACCCTGTCGATGATCACGAATAAAAACGTTTTAACGAGTTTCCAAAATTCAGATTGCATCGGTCACGTTACTGATATAACCGAAAAATTCGTAGCACGATCACCAACAAATTTTGTGCACCATAATTTCGGACAATCTTGGTTGTCAGCTGAAAATCTGTCACCTCAATGTATTCAATAGAAACTGAAGTTAATTATAAAAAAAATGTATGATAATAATTTGATAAAAAAAGAAAAATATATTTTTACAGAAGATCGAGAAATCGAAACGCAATTTGTTAAATCTAATTACGACTGGTATTGCACTTCGAACGAAACGTGCACGACTCCGGGAACTTCTTGTACCGATGAAAAGTGTCAGTGCAAACCGAATTATGTTTTCAATGCTGCAATGACATTATGTCTGAAAGGTACTTTGCAATCACGTTTTTTTTAAATTCATTGATTTATTTAATTTTTCGATCAAAACGACGAATATATTTTTCTCTCTTTTTTTTCACAACTCTTGCAGCTGCAACCAATTATGGTGACTATTGTCAGGAAACTTCGCAGTGTACAGCTTTCATGATGGTCGGTGGACTTTGCAGTAAAAATATTTGCATCTGCTCCGAAGGATATCACTATCTTCACGGTCGATGCTATAAATCTGCAGGTAAAAACAAAATATTAATCACAAGAGATTTTGAGTATGATGCGTTATCGATAAGTACGTGATGATTGTAACAATCAAAGGTTTCGGAGATAAGTGCATCACCGACGACGATTGTTACGTCAACTTCGATCACGGTGCGCTTTCCTGCACAAACAATACTTGCAGCTGCAGCCATGGTTACTACAAACGTGAATATCGCAGCTGCAGACTCGAGGCTAAAGGTAAAATGATTTTTTATTTAAAAAAAATTTTATTTATAAAAAAAAATTCAGTCTAATTACATTATACAGAATATTATGAAATGGATGTATTACATGATGTATATGTGTATATCGAACATTAATATCCAGTATAAGCGTGTGAATATATTTTTTTTAAAACTGTGATTTAAGTAAAAAATTATTTTGATTCTGAATTATTCTCTGATGTAACAATTTTGTATTTGCACTATTTTTAAACTGATTTTCAAAATGTTTTTTTTTGTAGAACCAGGAGCTGAGTGTACGATAGATTTGGACTGCACGTACGAAAATAATGCTCTATGCGACGAAAATTCCGAATGCCACGTGAAGAACGATAATGAAACTCAAAATCGTTTGTTTCGAAGATCAACGTTTCGTTCGGCGATGTATTTCCGAAAGGGATGCGCGATCGACAAAGAGTGCGAGGTACTGGGTGAGGGAATTTGTAACCAGGCGACGGGCATGTGCGTTTGCAAACCCGGATATTTTCCGGATCAGACAAGCCTGAGCTGTGTTCCAGGTCAGTTTTTTCATGTGCAATTCCAAATAATCCAACCAAAATAATTGGTGAAGAGTCAGTTGGGCAACGTAAATGATAAGGTTTTGCAAATATTCTCATCAACATTCTCTTCGACTTTTTACAACACGTTACGTGCTTCTGTGACGATTTACAAACAAACGAAAAAACAAGTCCTAAATTTTAATATTCTAAAATTATAAATTTTTCATAAACATGTTTTGCTAAAGTGTTCGTTAAATAGATCATTGAAGGCACCAATTAGAAGCTCCAATCTGGAATTCGTTCAGATTTCTCGCATCTATGGCTCAGAAATTCGAGAGATAGGGGGAGACACTCTGATGAAGTCTTTGAAAGCCAATATCTCGCAACTGAAGGGTCAAATTCGAAAGATGCTTAAACATTAATTGTTGCAGTTTAGAAGACCTATTGAAAGACACCCCACTCGGTGGGGGTAAATTGGAAAAACAATGGAGTACATTGTGCAATCTATGCGAGGAGGTTCAAGGAATTTTTTTTTTAAACCTCATCATTTTTGTGTTTTTGGAAAATGAGAGCCAGACGAAAAACAGACGGCATGACCAAAACTCTAATCATGTAATTGTGTAATAAAATGTTAAAATTGTTTGAAATAATGCTGAATTTAATTATAAAATATTCTTTTATTTAAACATATTTCTATGATTCGAAGGTATCGATGCGTTAAATAATAAAATAATTTACTTAATAATTCATTTCTATAAAATAAAAACTCAATAATAATTTTCTATAATGTTAATAATTGTTCGTTCAATTAACATTGACAGAAATTGGGGAAAAGTGCGAAATGGGTGAGGAATCCACGATTGAAAATGCGATATGTCATTTTGGTCGTTGGGGCTGTAAAGGTGCTACCGTACCGTCGAAAAACAATCGAATCTGTCGCAGAGGTTTGTATTAAGCAATTTTTATTTAGGTTAATTCACGGAACATTGAAATTATTATTATTTTTTTTAATGAAATTAATTTCATCATTCTCACGATATTGTCGAATTGTCATGACTCATGGGTTTCGAATGTCCCGATATAGCTGTGAAAGTGTATAACGGCTATTGCGACTACGATGAACAATGTTACGTGTTTGGGCCTGATGCCAGGTGCATTCAATCGGAGTGTCGTTGCAACCATAATTCTCATTATTATCCGAAGCAAAAATTTTGTTGGACGAACAAAGCGATAGGACAAAATTGTCACGCAGACGAGGATTGTTACTCGACGAAGTACAAAATCGTTTGCAATAACGAACACGTGTGTGGCTGTCCGAACGGCACTCACGTGAATGCAATTGGAACGGGTTGCGTCAACGATGCACCGAAAGTCGGTGATGCTTGTTCGGCTCGATCGGATTGCAGAGGACTCAACAATACCATGTGCTACAACAATTTTTGCGAATGTGCACCGTACTACTTCGAGTCGTCGGGACTATGCGTCAATGGTAACCATCGATTCATCAATGATATTTTATTCCATCCGAATATCCATAAAAAAAAAAGAAAGAAAAAAAACTTGTCAAATAATATGTTTTTGTTGAAATTAAGTTTGTAAAATTAATTTCCAGAAATCTATAAGATCTGGGACTTTTGTTATAATTTTTCGGTAATCTTCGAGTAAGACTTTTGTGAATCATTTATATTATTTTGATTCTACGATGATAAAAAAAAAAATTCGATCGAATTTTATTTCATCGTATAAAAAGTTTGAGTTTTTGATTGTTGTCGTTGGGCTTAAGGAATCGACGCACCGTGTGAGACCGATAAGGATTGCAAAGCCGTGGAATCCATTTGCCAATGGAACGCATGTCGATGCAAAGATAATTACGTTCCAATTGACACTGGCTCGTGTGCACCAAGTAAGTAAAAAAATTTACGAGCTTCGTTGTTAAATGTGAAATTCGATAATAATATTGTTAACACGTACTTGTGTGTGCGCGTGTGTGTGTTTGTGTGTAGTTGTTGCATTCGGTGGTGACTGCGAATACGATGTCCAGTGTCTTGCCAATACAACGAGATCACGATGCAATTCCACCGGTAAATGCATTTGCCTGCCGTATCATCACCACAGAGACGGAATATGCTACAAGACTTTGAGTAAGTCGTAAGCATTTAATATATAGCCTTTAACTCACCTCACCCTCAACAATCAAAGATAATACAATTCATCATCTACAATCTATTTATGATAGTAGTAGTAGTAGTAGTAAAAGATATTTATTTACAATATGGTGTACATTTTTTCTCATTTCTGGTATTGCCGTATACATTATTTTTTTATGTTAGCTGGTTTTGATTATTTATTTATTTATTTATTTTTTAAATATATCCATTATTATTATTAATTTTTAAATACAAAATCAATATAGATGTTTGGCTTTTTATAATATATTTCGAATTTCACGAGAATAACCAATTCATAAAAATTATTCGAAACAAACAATCCAGTTGATGAACAATGAATTGGAGAAAGTAAAACACCCGATACCGTTTAATTTGATCACCGTTGAAGATCTAAAATAATAAAATTGATCAATCGCGGAAAAAACGATTTACAATCTTCCAGGAATTTTCGAAAATAAATGTTACATCGTGAAACGTTCGAAACAATGATTTAATTCGTAACACATTGGAAAAAAATTTGATTCATCACACTGCAAAGTAAAAAATATTCATGGAAATTGTTAATGAATTATTTTATAGGTGAATAAAATTAATTAGGCAAATAAAAATATTAGTTAATAGATATATGTATAGTCAATACAATAGCAATAATTTTGTTTCCTTATTTCAGGCTTGGGTGATAACTGCGGAAGTCAAGACGAGGAATGCTGGGATAAAAACCACCCTAACTCTACGCTCTGCAGGGACAATTATTGTAGATGCAACGGAGGATTCAAATCGTCATACAATTATATTGCTTGCTATCCCAGTGGGTACCAATAGTCAGCTTTCAACAAATCGAACAAATCATCCAACTCGAACAATGTAAATAATAATTATAAAATGTTAAAGTTTCAGACGATTCATCAGCCGCTTCATCATCCAATCACGAATTGACAATTGCGATATGGCTGACGACGATCGCAATGAGACTCATCGGTTTGCTGTGATTGAATGATACTCGAAATTTCAATCGATTTTGGCATAACGATTATAGAAGGAAAACCGAATGAAAAAATAAATAATTAAATGAATAAAGCAGGGAAATAAATGAAAAATTCTTGAAAATCCGAAGGACTCGATTTGCATTGAATATTGTGGATAGGGATCGAAATTTAGAATGCCCCAAATTTTCAATTGTGTTTCAAACAAGTAAAAAAAATAAGAAACAGTAAAATAAAGAACAATAAGAAAATCAATACATCCCTTCCCGTCCAAACGCTGGATAAACAACGCCATATAAACCAAAAGTTCACATAAACAATGTTGTACAGAATTGAATTTCCTACAAGAAAGTCAACGACGTTATACATCTAACGTCGATAATGAACGCGTGGGAAAGCTCGAAAGTCGGGGAAACGTTGAAAACCGCGGCCGACTGGTAGAACGTTTCGGAATATTTCACGTTCGTTACAATGTCATTCTGAATTTTCGACGATTCGCTGCAATGTCATTTCACGCCGCGACCGTTTGTAACATTGTCGTTCGAAGCATCAGGCTTTCGGAATTTCGTTCGGCACACCCGTTTATTATTCAGGTCGCACGATCGCGTTTGACAAATCGTTACACCGCGATAAACCCGTGTTATTTCGGAGTTTCGCATTGAGATCGAGGTGAAATTCGAGCCTCCCACCTTCGCTCGATAAATCACCGTCTGAGCTATGGGCAATGTCCGAGCTCAGCCTCGCGGGTTTCCCTTCGTGTGCACTATATAAGGTCTCTTCGCTAACGACGCGAACGATCGATGCACCTGACGATGTTGCCCGAACCACCATGACGTCACACGGACTATCATCCCCCGATCCGTTCGAGTGATTATTTCGGTAATTATAGAACTCATCTGCCCCCCCCCCCGCCCTCCCCCACCTTTCGAACTGTGTTAAAATTATCTTTTTCTTTGCGTCGAACAAGCACGACGTTATTTATCTTTCGAATGTCTCAAAAACACCTGAAATCGCCCGAACGAATGATCAATCGTTTGTAATAGTTTCTTTTCAATCTCATCAATCTCTCTTCAATCTCACACTACAGATTTTTTATTCAAGAAAAATATATAATTATTATTATTATTATTATTATTATTATTATTATTATTATTATTATTAAATGAAAAATATTATTATTAATTTTTGTTCTTAACTGAAAAATCTTTAATTTGACATTTGAAAAAAAAAAAATATAATAATAATGTCGAGTGTCATAGTCGTCGTATTTTTGATTCGAAAAAAAGTCATGAATAAAAAAAAAAAATCGCTCAAGTCGTTTTGAAAAATTATTTCCGATAAAAATAAACGATTTGGCCGAATGGGCCGTGCCGTCGGATAACATTATTTTCTTTTTTCCCTTTTTTTTTCATTTCACCGTGCGAGGAAACCAGAAAGAAAAGGCGAAAAAAAGTAATAAGAAAAAGCAAAAGCTAAAAAAAAAGGAAACACGTCAATTTTACGACTCGCCTGACTGCGGGGTGCTGCGGCAGAAAGCAATGACATTAATTTGTTCCGTGTACAAGTGGAAATTGAAGAAAAGGGGGACGAGCAAGGAGGGTACCCCGAGGTATGAGGAACGAGGCGGTGGAGAAAAGAAAGAAAGAAATGAAAAGAAAGATGAAAAAAACGAAGAAACGCGAATAAACTGAGAGAGCGTAATGTGGAACGTTTTGCCGTCGTTGGGTCGTGAACAAGGATATGAGGTTGCCGGGAGGGGGCGGGGGGTTCGTAACGCGATAAGACGAGAGTGAGATTCTCGACACGCGAGGGTGGCTCGCGCGCGGGGCTGACCGTTAAGGACGTTTCCACTGGTTCGAGGGAGGCCCCGCGACCCGAACCGGCTCTTGTCGTGCACATGTGTTATATACATCCAAAGGCGTCGGGACTCTTGTGCTGCACGGTGACGTCGTTTGATCGCTAGTAACTATATATATCGCGAACGGCGGTACAACGATGACGTCACGTTTTCCGAGAGAGGTCAAGGTGTTATTGTTATTATTTTTTTTTTCAGTCTATTGTGAATCGTTGGGGGCGGATGATATAATTGAAGATTGACGATATTGCAAATATCCTTTTTTTCATAGTTTTTTTAGGCCAAATAAAGACCCCCCTAATATATATATCTATATATAGGGGGGTCCGAAAGTGTTCATCAGATCGAATCATCGATTCGATCTGATAGAATCAATCTCTATCGTGAAACCCAATCAATCATCGTAATTGCCCGTTGAAAAAGGTCACCAAAAAACGTGAGAGCCACTCGTGATTGTGACTCGCCGAGATTTCGAATTGATTTATACGTGGAAAATAATATTTGAGTGAATGACTCGCAGCAATCTTTACCGGTGCAATTTTTTGAGAACGCGAGAAAAACCTTTATTTATTTTTTTCTTCGACCTAAAAAAATGACAAAATTGCGGAAATGATTCGTACTTCGTACATGCGAATTTAACAATGCATAGCGCATTGAAGTACGATGGGTTTTTTTTAAATTTATTTTTTTTTTGTTCTCGCAAGAGCTTTCGTACAGCATCGCGTGTTGAGAGTGTTGCACACCGTTGTACGATTTTTGCGTAATTTAACACGGTCGAACGGTCGAGGCCAAGGTCGGAATACCTCGGGCCGGAATAATACAAGCGTGGCAAGGATCGCGGGAAAGCGAAAAAAAAAAGAAAAAAAAGAAAAAAACGCGTCTCAACTATTCTTACACAAACGACGTACGACTGCCATACGTCTTTGCCGATCGGTCTCGCTCTCGTCATAATTGTCGTCTTTAATATATTCGCGTGTGTCACAAACATAATCGTGAATTTTCAACATTCCACGAGACTCGCTGTAATTCACGAGAGGATCGTTATTAAATATTTCATTTCGTGTTCCAACTATGGACAATAAAAAAATTGAAATCAAAATAAAATAAAATAAAACGTTAATTACATTATGTTTTTTTTTTTCTTCTTTTGGTTTTATTTTATTTACATTGCAGGGCTCGATTGATCGATAAGACGAAGAGAGGGACAAGAAGAGGGCGTTCTGATCAACCTCCGTGAATCCACATTTTTTATGATGTAATTTTGAGATTTGTTTTTACGTTCAACCAAACGTTCGAAATGCTTTGAAGTGAAAAATTTGAAAAAATATTTCCTACAATTCTTTAAGAAAAAAACTAGGATCCGAAAAATCTGAAAAAATTCATGCATGTAGCTTAGGGTTTTTACTTCAAGATAAAATTTTGATACATAAAGCTTTCGTTATTTATTAACGGGATATGATTAACATAAATGAATAAAGTCCTGAAAAATTCAGGAACTTTAAAATTTTTGTCTGGGTCGAAACATTCAGGCAAATTTCCAGCATACAAGTACATGTATTTATTGATAAATTTATCGATTGAGTGATTGTAAAAAGTGTTAACTGTGTTAAAATATTCTTCTTGTTTTATTTTTTGGTTTTATTTTTAAAATAATCAATTCCTTCTTCAGTTGCTCGATGGCTTACGATTTGTTATTGAAATAGCTAAAGGAAATTTAGAGATTTTCGTGACATTTCTCGTAGATTCGTTATCAGTAGGTCATTTCCTGATCCGACAGATAAGGCAGTGGGATACCGAAAAAAAAGGTTTTTTTCCTTCTGACTCAATGAAATGAACAAATAAATAATGCAAACGACAAAAAAAAGAAAAAAAATTATCAACGATAATTTTCATCGGGAGTTCGTCGATGCTCGTCGCCGTTTATGCTCTCCGGATGATTCGACTTGCAGCTTCAATCGGGTTTTCGGAAAGCCGAATAAATTTTCTCGTATCCATCGAAAGCTTCGTGCTGCCGTCTGTGCAAATTTTCCGGAACTGGATCGATAACTTACCGACGTACGATAATTCATGAGAGTAAAGAAAGCTCTCTCGGACCGGGGCCAGATGACGCTGATGTGTTTTGGAGTCGGCGGCGGCGGGAAATACGATCGGTGAAATTCATTCGTGTACCGTTGATAAGAAAATACTCGGTTGAAAACATATTTCTTTCGAAAACATTTTTTATCTCCGAACTGTTCCAATCAGTTTCAATGAGACGGAAAGTCGATGAACGTTTTTTTTTTTTTTTTTTCGTTGTCAACGGAGTCGCAAAATGTTATCTTTCGAGATATCGATTCCTTTATCGTTCTCGGTTCCATCGACACAACGCGATGTGATACAATTGAAACCATAGAATCGATAAAATACATTTCAGAATGTATCAAATCAGTAAAAATATCAATTTCATTCGAACCAAAAATGGTTTGACCATTTTTTTACGTCATGAATTTGGATGACAATTACTAACTTGAATAATTTGGTTGATGTGAAATTACGAAATTGGACAATGACCAAATACTTAATCTATAAAAATGCATATAAATGATTGATATAAATTAAGTATATCGACGAATATGATTATTTTTAATCATTAATTAATAAAAATATAATAATATGATAATAAATTAATATGAAAATTTGATAAGAATTATTTCAGATTGAAAGAAAATTATTCGAACAAAAAAATGGAGCATATTCAATAATGACAACGAGAAATTACTTATCAGTTAATAATTTCAAGTTAGAAGGAGAGAGAGAGAGATAGAGAGAGAGAGAGAGAGAGAGAGAGAGAGAGAGAGAGAGAGAGAGAGAGAGAGAGAGGGAGAGAGAGAGAGAGGGAAAATCGGGTCGGCCGAAAGCACATTCGTGTAACAAGTTGCCGGTAGGTACGACTTGGAATTCTGCCAAACGGGTTAGTCGAGGCGTTCAACCCGCCTCCTGTCCGCGCACTCACTCCGTTTACTTATATCAAATTACAAAATGGGCACTCGACTTTAATTGCTACTCACGCATATAGACGCCCAAGCGATTTCCGCACGACGGGAAATCAAAGCAACAGCACTGAGAATCCCAAAGCCTCGGTTACCGATCGGTCTAAATTCACAAAAAAAATTTTACAAAATCATATTTTTGTTTGGAATTGACTTTTTTGAGGAATGGCAATCTACATTTGACAGTTCTGAAAATTTTCCAAGCTCTTTATCATTTGGGATGACAATAATAATAATACTAATAATAATAATGAGAAGAAGACGATGAAAAAAAAGTATGATCCGTCAAATTTAGTTTTATAAGAAAAGCAGTCTAATTGATCGTATCCGATAACGAGAAGCCCGTCGCCTTGACGACCTCATTCGTCGAGGTCTCGTGACAACTATATCCCAGAGTGTCTCATTAAACCCTCGTTCGTTGCGATAATGATGGCGACGAGCTACATCGAACACACGTTTTACAGAAGAATTATATTTTTTTTTCTTTTACATAAAATAAAGTCACGAGGGTGATGAACATTTTTTTATTTCTAGGGTTTCGTACCTTCAAAGGAAAAGAGTGTAACCCTCATAAGAATATTCGCATCCAAACATTTTGAACCGGTAAACACTCGAAAATAATTATATAATTATTGAAGAGCGGGAAAGTTATGTACTTGATATTTTTTTCTTATTTCATGTGTCATGTGGGGTATCATTTAAAAGGGGTTGTCATGTGCAATACAAAAATATTTTTTCTATAATTTTAGATAGCATATTTAGAGAGATAATCTAAAAATCATGCGGGAAGAGCATCCCCCCACCCTTTCCTCCTATTTGCTGTTCCGAATCTGCTAAACCTAAAGTAAAATAAAAAATCAGGGAATATAAATGTTTTCTCGAAGCTTTCCAGAAAATTATAAGGAGAGTCCTGGATCTCATAGATTCCCAGAAATGAATTCAACAAACTTGTCGTTTTATCGGCGATCGACAGCGATAATTTTTGCGCCAATTTTTTTTATTTATTTTTCCCATCAGACAGTCGAAAATGGTCCCTACAATTTTTATTTTGATTATTTTTTTTATTATTGCACTCAAACGGTCTAACGAAAAAAAAAAAAAAAAAATGTTTGCACGATTGTCCTGAAATTTGTTCGCTGTGGACGCGTTTTAAAAATGTTCTTAATTTTTTTGTGTAATGAAAAAATCAAAAGAAAAAAAAAGAAACAAAATAAAAACAGATTTCATCGTCGAATAAATTGTCTGGAAGCTTTCGCGACGTTTCCACGGTGATGATAATTTTTTTCTGTCGGTTGCAACGTGTGACGTTATAATAATTGGCGATAACGACGAACGTCTTGATCGAGTAACAAGCCTCGGGGTCGGTTGGCTCGTTGTCTGATGAACGCGTTGGGCACGGGGTGGTTTCCCACGTCGGTCTAGGCGAGTGGGGTAATGGTGGCCCGAGCGATTTGAACGCGAGGACCCGGAGAAAGTTGGCCCGGCATGGGTGTGGGTGAAAAGCTCGGTATTTCAACGGATTACCAGGGAGCCGACGCCGGTATCGACCTACTCGACGCACACACACTCACACACACACACATAAGCGTTGCCCGCACCCTCGACGGTTACCGTGGTTCCTCCCTCACATTCGATTTCTCCCTATTTTTCATTTCACCCCCAACCCACACCGAAAATGTTTCCGTGCCATCTAGTAATAACGAAAAAAGAAAAAAAAAGTAAACTTGGACGACCAAAATATTTCCAACGATTGTGAAAACCAAAAAAAAAAAAAAAATAGTTTCGATGTTTTATTTATTGTTAGATCGGTAAATTCTGTTGGCAGCGAAATAAGAAAGTTTTTGTTTCGATATAATATTTTACTTGATGATAGATTTTTATTTCAATTATTGTTTCAGTGATAATTATGTTTTCATTCCATTTTATCAATTTTATTCACTCTGCGAATTTAAGAAAAATTTTAACATTTTTTTAGCCGGAAAAATTTAATTCCCAATAATTGATGCTTCAAGGATGTTTCGAATTTTTCAGCTGCTTCGATTATATTTCGTTCACAAAAAAAAAATCAAACAGAATGTGAAATTCTGAGAAAGCAATGAAGGATGCAAAAAAAAAAAAAGAAAACCGAGTTACGGTGCCAACGTGGTGAGAATGTTAGAGGCCACGCCTCGAGCAATGCAATTTTAAGTTCCACCAGAGTCGAATGCTTCCGTATACCGGGGGCTTTGGCATTTCACGGGGCTCCGGACTCCGTCGAAGTATGTGTACGTGAAAGCCGGCGCGTATAAAGGACGACGAAATATAAAACCTAAGGATGTTTTAATTGAAGCTAGCGAAAAATGAAATAAAGGAAAGTTGAGTATGAGACGAACGGATGAGCTGCAATTTAGGTGGTTTTTTTCCATGAAGGAATTTAATGTTGTTCGATCCGTGGATGAGAAATTAATGTCGAGGTTGTTTTGTGGTTAACGCGAGCTTTTGGTTACAAACGAAGCGACCAAAGTGTCGTCCTTGGGTCGGTCCTTGATACAGCGATGAACAATGCGGTCGAATTGTCGTGAATAACGATACGACGTTTGGCGAGGAATTACTTCCACCGTCTCAAAACCGAAAACAAGACCGACACGTAAACCCCACCCAAACACACACACACACACACACATACCTCCTTGAGTTACGGCTACTTCCGTACACATCGTTTCCAGGTTGACGGGGCGATCCGGGTCACCAGGTACATAACGAATTACGAGTACCGCAGATGGCGCAAAGTCGGGTTGTGAACCTTGTGAACCTAACGCCACGAGGTTGCGACAATTACTTCGAGTGGGTTCGATCGTTGTGTTCGACGATGATCATTTTTATTTATTTTTTTTATGAATTCAGTTTGTTTTGAATTTATTTATTTTTTATGAATTTAGTTTGTTTTAGATTTTTTTAAATGAATTTAGTTTGGTTTAAAATTATTTTTCGTTTTCGGATATGATTTAAAAATGGGTGAGTGGATTCAGTGATATTTTGTTGAATAAAATCGAATCCAGGAATCGCAAATTAATAATTGTTAACGATTATTAACTATTGAGTGATTTAATTTTTTTATAATTTTTTTTACTTGGGTAAACTTTCCACCTGGTCAGTCATGTGAAATCGTGAAAAAAAGTATCGTAAATTGTTTGCTTCGTTGATCCTTTATATATATATATATATATAGCGTCTGGAAAAGAGCCCCGTACGCCACGAACGATTCCCAAATGCAATCCACCCTGCTCTCGAAATGGATTGGGCTTGTCTCCCAAGTGGCCACGAATACTCGTAAAAAGAAAAAGAAGAAAGAAAGAAAAAAAGAAAGAAAATAAAGATACGTGAAAAAGTATATCTCACCTCTGGGAACGCTTTGACCGGAGTTCGAGTGCAAAAAAATAATTCGAAGCACGTGCACAAAGCGGCGACGGTTGTTCGTATAATTATCATTACCGTATATCGATCGAGTGAGATTCGTATACTCGTATACTTCGGTGATTCAAAGTTTTCCTGGTCGTTCGATGGATTTACGACCGTCACGACGGATCACAGCTTTGGGACATCAATTTTTCAATGCCCTCCGGTGTCCTGCATCTTTTAACGTTCCGTGTGTTGCACAGGTGCTCGCGTATATTTTCACGACCCCTACGAAAATAGTTTGGACAAAATCGATAAAATTTCGAAGCTCACGTTGTTGCAACGCGAGATTGGGGAATGGAGGTCGAATACCAAACAAATTGAAAGAAAAATAGAATACCTCGACTTGTGCATCATTAATCGGATCGCATTGAAATAATCAGATTTCAATAGTCTCGTCATCGTGTTCGATCATTTTTGTGAAATGATTTTTGCTAACTTTTTTTTGTCATTATTTAAAAAAAATGTGTCTTAAATTCAAGAAAAAAAAATAATCGTGATAAAAATTAATTCATACGATAAAGATTTTTTTAAACGTATTTTTTAAATCGTAGTGGAGATTAATGAGCGTTTTTATATATATAGTAACATGATTCAATCATGTCTCCCCTTTTTTTTTTAATTTTTCTTCATATGAAATATGAAATATGAATAATAATAATAATGATAATAATAAAATTCCAATGGTCTCATCATCGTGTTTAATCATTCCGTTTTCAAAATTAATCTTTATTCTTACGAAGAAAAAATTAATTTTCTTTAAAAAAAAACATCTTTATTATTACAAAAACAAATTACAAAGAACAAATGCTTGTGACATTAAATTGTCGAAAATTCGAATAAATATGTCACGTATTTATCTCGTTGCTCTTATCTTCCATTCTCCAGTCGCAGAACATATATCGGATGAACCTGCGATGACAAAGAACAATATATTTTTATGTTTGTTTTACAACCAACAATTATTTCGATGATGACGAAAAAATAAATAAATATTGTAATTACTTGGTCATGATGAGTGTGAGAATGATTTTTCAACCGTGATGCATCGGTGGCATGGTCGACCCGTGACCCATTCCGTGGTGATCCATACCCGGCATGTCACCCATATCATCTTTCCCAGGTGTGTAGGCCCAAAAAAAAGCGACGCCCCACACGATGAACGACAATACAATGAGCAACCAAATTGTCGCGTTGAATCTGTCCCACACGAATATTTGATTCGACAAAGTTTTTTCTTCGACGTTTCCGTGACAACTTGTGCACATGTGAGCCGTGCTTTCGAAATTGTTAGACATGACGGAAAAGTAAACGTTCGCGACGAACGATTATCTTCTTTTGGATTTACGATTCACACTGACGACACGGAGACAGCTCGAGCTTGTGGCGAATTCCGCGAACATTGAGTTGACGATAATTCGAGAATGCAGAGGGCACGAGTCCGGCAGATTAGATTGTTCGCGTTATCAATTTCTTTGGTAGATCTAACGAACGAAATTTTTTCACGACGAGTGAAAAATGTTGTGATGAATCTTACAGCGTTCAGATGCTTCATATGGCTATGAAAAAATTTGAAATGATAGCTGCATATAGGTATTTCATAAAGCTGAAATCGATTTTTAATTTGGATCGATCGTGTCACGAAAAAAAAATTCCATTTTTTTAGACGTCTCAGCCCCCTTAATCGCTCACCTCAATATAATCGAATTAATTTACACTGTTTTCTTGCCTGAAATTCGTAAAAAAAAATAATTGTGATAAAAAAATAACTCTTACAATTTATTTATTAAAATTTATTGAATCGTAGAAAAATTCGTGGTAAAGTTTCGTGAGCGTTTTGATATTTATTAATACCATGGTTCAATCAGTCTTTCCTTTTTATTTGTTTTTTTTTTTCAATATTGCGTCAAAACGAATTGACCGACCGGCGTGAACGACTTTTATTTACGAGCAGCAATCCTTATCCTCGGTCGTGAATTTGTTCCAAGCGAAGAGCCAATAGCCGAGACCCGTGCCAATGACTGTTGCAAGAGCCAGCCAGACGTTGTACGTCATAAAGATGAACATGAGGAAGTAGCCAATGACAAATTGGATCATGTGCAATATCGTTTGGTAAAAGTGAACGGCCGACAGTATAGCATCTCTGTAGATGAAAACAAAAAACAATAATAATAACAATAATAATAATAATAATAACAATATCACAATAAAATGAAAATATAATTTATCAACGAAAGAGACTGCGACAAAAGACAGCCCAGAAAGTCAACGTTATTCATGTAAAGTGTAAAATAAATAATGTCCGCAATAATTCCCAATTTGAAAAAAATAATAATAATAATAGACGGAAAAAATTATAAATAGTTTAATCGAAAAATTGTGGTCATGTGTTCGAATATTTATCGCCCATATAATTTTTCAGTCGCATTTGTCACAAAATTTTAATGAAATATTTTTTCAAATCGAAAGATTTACCATTTACAACTGAAAAAAAAAAAAATTAGCATTAATGATTTATTTAAAAATTGGAATATAAAAAAAAAAGCATTTTGAGATTTTAATCAGGATCCTATTGGCTTTTCCAATGAATTGAAGATTGAATTAATAATATTTCAATACTCGTGTGACGATTGAAAATAATTTTACCTTCGCGATTTTTTTCGACCGGAGCACCTTGTCTCCATTATGGTGTGATGATAAATCTGTTCCCTGCAATAATCAATTAACACGTTCGGTTGATTTGATATCGTAATTCGCACATTAAGACGGTGGGGCGTTAATGAATAATCGTGCGCGAACAAGACTCACCGATAATTCTTGAGGCCTTCGTACGCAGCTGCTAAAAGAACGATGCCAACCATGGAGCCAACGAGTCCCGTCGTGTCGGTTATTCGCCAATCCGAAAATAATATCGTCTCCGTGACACCCCAGTGAAAAGACATCTGCAATCATTAATGAAAAAAAAACAAATATTTCAACCCTTAGCGGTAACTCGGGGTCCACTGGACCCCAGGCCAGCTTCATGGCCGTTATGCAATGAAAAATACATTTGCAATACGAAAAAAGTTTTCTTGACTCGTGTGATTGCAATACCCGCCTCCGGCTCGTTCTGCAAACTCACACTCGTCAGAAAAAAAATTTTCGTACTAGTGTCATAATATAATATTACCATATGGCGAGAATTAAATTTTTAACGAATTTTTTTTTTTTTTTGTAAGAAAAGTGAGATTTCGTGAATTTTTTTTTCGCATCGTGTTTTGCACTGCTTTGAAATCATAAATAGGAGGGAACAACTATTGGATTATTTGGAAAACATGTTAAATTGAAGTTTGGCGCAAGATTCGAGTCGATACGTTGGAAATAACGCAGATGGGGACCGATATGTTATTATTTGGAGGTGTAACCCAAATAATTTTCAGAGTTTTTTCACGCGATTGAAAAAAAGAAAAATCAAACACATTGACACTCAGTCTCGACGTCTCGACGTTGCGTCTTGATTTACGCTCGTCGCAAAAATCCCGCTATTGACTTCCGGTTCGGCTCGTGTTCGCCTCCGACCGGAAGTTCGTTTTTCCAACGTTCGTGTTACGTAGCTCGAAGGACAAAATTATTTTACACGTTAAAACACTGTTTTAGTATTTTTCTTTTTTTCATATTTTTCATTTTTTGAAATTTTTACTCACGCCCATCATCTTGAAAACCGGTCTCGTTTATTATTGTTATTAATTATTTTTTTCACCGCTGTGTCAGTACCGAAGAAGCACGCTCGAGTGAATACGTTCGACGAGGTAGAGATTCACGGTTCTTGAAATAATACGATCGCGTTTTATCGTTAATAACACCGATAGCGAATTGAAACTGATAAGAAGCACGGTGAGAGACTGTATGATTATTATTCAAGCGGTGGCGGAGACGCGTCGAAGTGAATCTGCAAATATTTATGAGAAACGTTTTTTACCAGCCCCCCCCCCCCCCCCGATCACTTGGATCGGGAATAAAAAAATTCGAATGCTTTGTGTTCATTGTTGTTGTTATATATGCGTTGGAATTGTTGTACATAATGTATTTCGATTATCGATGTATGTGCAGGAAAACGCGAAACGACAAAAATATTATATTTTGTATTTAATAGTTTGTTTATTTATTTTATTTATTGATAAATATTCGTATTGTGGATTTGACAATAACTTTATGTTCATGAAATTTTTTTCTTGAATTTTTTTTTCTTTCTATGTAGTACAACAATTTGAACGCCTGAACAAAAAAAAATCATTCAATTTTTTTCCAATGTATTATTATTTATTATTATTATTCATTACTTTTTTATTATGTGGTTCTAATAATAAATTAAAAGTAATAAAAAATTTCAAAAATATATTTTTTATGTAAATATATAATGAAATACCTATTACGTGGTATCTGTGATTTTTCTTCACCGTCCACCCTCTCGAGCCTTATCGGCAAAAAAAATAAAACAGACGATAACGATCACAGTTATTCATGGCTGGTTTTTCCCCCAGCGGGCAACAGTTGCATGGCTGGCGGCAGCTGCAAAACCTTAAAAAAAAAATTAAGTGCGACATTAAACCAAACTACGTTCAGGCAACTTAATTTCGATCGGTTCGATCTAAGATATCTCTAAGCCTTACATCGCTCGCCCCATCTAGTAACGTAATTCTCCATTTTGAACTTTTTAAAAACCGATTTTCCAATATTTCTAAAAAAAATAAAAGAAATAATAAAAATAAGAACGAAAAAAATCTTTCGGGACGAAAAAAACGGGGGAAACGGTTTCGAGCACGACGAACGACACGTTCGCCTTCCCTCATTGTTAAAAAGGGTACGGCTGGTCGTACGATGACGGAGGATGTAATTTTCGGGTCGCCGAGGGTGAGTGAGCTCGTCGGCAAAAAAAAGGAAACCCCAAAGGTCGTGAACTCAACGACGTGGTCCGCGATAAAAGAGAAATGGAATATCACGAAGCCACGACGACGAAGAAAGGGTCGGTGAATTTTCGAAGATCTAACCGGCGACGGGGATCCCATTTTTTTATTTTTTACTATTATATTTTTTTTTGTTTTTCGTTGTTCGTCATTCTCGCATTCGTTATTTTCCGTCGCACCTTTGTTTTTCGTTTTTTTTTCACGAATGTCGTCTGTACCGGGTGGTTCCGTGTCGTATCTCAGACGCGGGCACCACCCTCCCTCTAATTTTCCACCCTCAAAGGAGACTCGGACCACCAGTCTTCCCTTCCAGAGGGACAAGGGGACGGAGGGGGGTCTGCGTGAACGCGACGGGCGCAACCTGTGGCTAATCCTGACCGCCGCGCCTCCCTGCGTCCGGAAATTCATCCGCGCTTAATTCTCAAACTCTCACGCAGTGCCACTCTATCCGCCCGAGCGCTTGCGTCGCCCGACGTCGCAAGCTCCCGAAAACTCTCTCGAAACTTTTCGTGTCCGACGTTTTTTTAAATTATTTTTTATTTTTCGTTTATTTTTATTTCTTCGCTTTTTCTTTTTGTTTTCCTTTTTTTTTCGAGCGTCTCGTTGAATTACGTTCGACGTCGTGCATTTCGCGTTTTGTGATTTTCGTGGTCGCGAATTTTCCGAGTGTTCGGGGTGATTTTTTGTATTTTTTTATTTCAGTTTTTAATATTTTGGAAATCTGTGAATAATATTTTGGAAATCTGTGAGTATGATGGATAAATTGTGATATGCCCTTGTCGATCCCTCTGCAAATACGTTGACTGCAAATCAACTTCACCTTTTCTTCCATTAAATTTGTTTGTGTTTTTTTTTTGTGATATATTATGAATAATTATTTTTAACAATTTATTTTTGAAGATGAAATGGACAATTCTGATTATTATGTTTGTTCCTTCCAAATTTGCCAACAATTGCGAGTGTGTTGAATGAAAAATGAGGGTTTACCGATCCCCCATTGATTTTGAAAAGCGCCAATGAAAATTCCACTCTTCTATTACTATTATTATTATTATTATTATTTTAAACGTGATGATTATTTTTTTTACTTCTTCTAAATTCGAACGAAACACTTCGATAGAAATTAATCCGAATCACAGAAATGTGAAATAAAATGAAAGAAAATTATATTCGTTATTGATAATCGTTAATTGTTGTAAATAAAATGAGGGAAATTTGTTTTTTTCTTATTTGATCGATGGGGTACGTTCGATGAAGTAGCTCGTGGATAATCGCGTGAGCCACTCCTCGCGAATCGATGAACATTCGATGGTTTTGCATTCCGTCCCTCTCGAATTCCATATCCACAGCCCCCGTGGGTTTCCATGGCGATGACTCCGGCGTACCTGTTCGCAGGGAGGTTTTCCGTTCCGCCGGTATGCGCAACGCACAAAGCGTTAACCCGTATCTTCGACTGTCCCCCATCAGCTGATGTTGATTAACGAACAATAGCTCGGAACGTTATTGAAAATAACGAGCAACGAAATCATTATTTAATATTTTTCGTGTCCTAAAATGTTCGATGTTCTAAAATGGTGAATCGTCGAACTTTGTGCGAGTGAATTTTCGTTTGTGAGATTTTGGATGGAGATTTTGGCATCTGTGGTTGGTACAACGTTGCTCGAAAATGGGGTAGAATTGACCCGAGCTTCGTGAAACGAAAAAAAAATTCTGAAAAGTTTCAACAGCAAAATAAACCAATCGTGTTTGTGTATTGAAGACCAGGAATATTTGTGGAATATTAGTTTTGAGTTGGAAAATTTTTAATTTTATTCAAATTTTATTTGAGAACTTAAATTTTGCATATCTCGACGATATTAATGTTAGAAATCTTTGGAGAAATGTTTTTTCACCAACTCGTGTAAAGACTTTTTAATTTTATGTATTTATTATTGTTTTTATGATTTACTGATGAAGAGATTATGAGTTTTGTTATTTTGTGTCATTATTATTTGATTTATTTACGAATCATTGAACATAATCGTGGAAGGTTTTTTTTATTTAGCGATGAGTTTTTGAACAAAAAAAAGGAAGAAAGTGGTTTTTCGTGTGAGTAGACATTTTTCGGCGTATTGTTGTGCGCACGTGGGACTTCTGTACCGTGAAATATCAGCCAGCTGAGGATGCGACCGCGAAGAGACAAGGAGCACCGATAATCGAACATAACCATTTTTTTCAAAATACCAACACAAACGTGAAAAAATTGAAATCTATCGTATTAATGAATGAAATAATTTTGATTACTTAACAAATCGTTTGCAATTAATTTACATAATTTTAATGGCAATGACAAGAACTTATAGTGGATAAATAATAAAAATTATAATTTACGAAAATAAAATGTATTAAGTGTACTTTTTCTCACTTTAATAGTTCTGTAATATTTGCTGATTTAATACCACTTTATGGAACTTTTCGAAACCTTAAACTCATTACTATGGCTTATTCTTGCCATGGTAATAATTAGAGCACAGAACGGACGATCAATTTTAAATTAAAAAAAACATTAAATTCACATAATCCCGGTTTTCGTTAATATTGGCAAGCCTCCCATTGCACCAATTAAACACATGTGGCTGAAAATAAAAGTTCCAGGTCCCAAAATATATCTCACGTGCATCAAAATGCACATTAAAAATTATCTTCAATTGTCTAAATACTTATTCAAATATTTTTCGTTAATTTTGAAAAATAAAAAAAAACAATAACGTGAATCTAAGAATATAATAATGATCGAAGAGTCGGCTGCAGCGATGTATATATTTCGGGATCGTGCCTCATTAATTTTAGACCAACATACACACACACACATATATATATATATATATATATATATATATATACGTATATATAATTACGAAGAAAACCATGCCAACAAAAATGTCAGACCTCAGCCCGGTCGATTCATCGCAAATGATATATTTGCGAATGTGAGGTGACCATACGTATTCCACGAAGGTTCAATTTTGCACTTTGTTGATGACACGTCTTCGTACGGCCACCAGTCCATTGGGATGGACTATTATTAGATATTGTCCACGGGACAATCGTGCTTGAAGACGCGGTTACGAGATACGTGTTATGCAAGTCCAGCTACGTGGTATTACGCTATTATGTTTGGGCCGACTCGAATAACCGCGCGCGTGGTTTCGTGTTCGCGTTCACGAATGCATTATATTGCACGTCGGTGTGCGGGAACTCGCGATTTTCGAGTGACACGATGCAAATTATTTTGATAATTCATTTCATCCTGTGGAAATTTTCAATTAGTTATCTACTCCAAATACGATTATTCACCTTCGCAACGACACACAACAACCCACCCCGAAATATCTTTTTTCATTTCGAAAAACTTTATTTAAAAAAAAAAAATTGTTTAGATATTCAAAAATATTCGTAAAGTATTTTCAGAGGCCATAAATTCAAGTAAACCAGAAATATAATATATCACGAACTTTTCGGACCTCATGAATATATCGCACGTAAGTTCGAGTGTCAAAAAGTCGTGGAAAATTTGTATAATAAACGATGACGAGTGTTGAAATCCATAAAACAATAAATCCCAGAAGTCTTCGTGTGTGGAATTTCTAGCTCGAGGATCGAAAGCGAGTAGATGCGTCAAATTTGATGCGGACAAAACGATGAAAAGTGGTTCAGGATAGGGAACGAAGATTTTCGTGATTAATGACAATCGTGTTCGCCGAAACTTCGTAGGCGCAGTACGTTCGAATCTTCAACATAAACGCATCATCAGATCAATTCACATTTCATTCAACATCCATTTGTTCCAACGTCACTTCAAAAAAAAAAAATGGCAGCCCCCAACCCAATAATTCATACTCATGACATTTTTACACTCATGAAAATTCACACTCAATAAATAATTATATCACAAATTTAATCAAAAAAAAAATAATGTAATATCGATGACCGATTTACACAATTTTCACAGATAGCATTTCGCACACGTGACTCATCCACTTTTCTAAATTTAGACGATCGATATATCGAATTCAACTTAAAAAAAAAAAGTTTTTAATAGTAAAAAATCCATAAAAATGGTTTACGCTGATAAATTGTTGAAACGACAATACAATAAAAATAGAAAATTTGTGAAATAAAAAGACGAAAAAAACAATACACTCGTGCCATTGTTGTAACAGTCGTGTGTTTCCGTTGACCTGATTCGCGGCGTTCCCACAAAGTCGAACATCCCCATAATAATGAATCTGAAATTGAAAGCTTTGCCCGAACAGTTGACGAACCCGACGGCGCTGGGAAATGAATTTGCGATAAAACATTTATAACCATTTCCACGTGTTCGTGTTTCACGTTTCGCGTCGACGCTTCCGTAGTTATCCCATTGAAATCAAAAGGGCGTACACGTTCGCACGGATTGTGGAACATCCCATTTTCCCCATCGCACAAACACGGGGACCCGGTATATGTATACATATGAAATATATATATACAACCACCCGGGTGGTTGTTCCTTCATAAAAAATAATGCGGAGCTTCGTCGAGCGCATAATTGACTGTAATACATATGCGCGAACAGTATACAAGGGCATCTTTCATGATTGCCATGCTTCGTTTATCGTCACCGACCTGTTTCACATCGATCCGACGGTATACACACACGCCCCTTCGTTGGTTGAAAAGATTTATTTTCTGAAAACAATTTTTAATCCTATAAAAAATAGGGTTTCAACGTCAACAGATGAATTTTAATTATATTCGCATGAGTATTGCGTAAGAATTTTTATTTTTTCAATATGTCATGGCTTAGAGTTTCAATGAATCGAAAAATTTCATTCAAAGCATTTCTTTTTCGAAAGCGGTGAAAATACTTTTGGCAAAACTATGTTTCCAAGCGGAGAACACACTTATGGCAGAAGTATTTTTTTAAAAAGTATTTTTCAAATACTTTTGCCTAACATCGATCGTTGAACTTATCGACTTTTTTTTCACTTCAAGTTGTAATTCTCTAATTTTTTTTTTTTGTCGCAAGGCACATTTGTGCGAGGTTCCATTATCAATCTTGATCGAATACCGAAAAAAGTTCAAACGGTTTAACGACAGTGATTACAGCTTGGCAAACGTTTCTTTCTTTTTTTTTTATTTATTTATTGTTTTCCGAAAATCAGAGAAATTTACGATAAGCTTTTGAAAGTGCACAAACGCTGTGCTTGCTTATGCAAATGGTCGAGATGCATGTCTCGACAGAGTTAAAAATAAACGATCGTTATAACAATATTACGGACACTCGCTCGCAGCCTCGCGTGCTCCGTTCGTGTCTCGTGAAAAGTCCGAGACGGTAACGGTCAGCCTTCGTGTGTGGGTGTGTGTGTTGTAGCCGGCCGATACGTGCTTTTGTCGTACGCAACTCGTGCGAGAGTGTGGAACCACGTTGAATTATTCGTTTCACGCAACAATTGCGTCGGAGTTGGGCTGCAAAGAATTGGGTTAATCTCCATCCCTCTCCCCTCGTAGTGAGCGAACTTGTAACAATCCTCAAACTGTAACGAGTCTCTTCAATCCCCACAGCGACTAATTAATCGTACCCCCAAGCAGCAGCAACAGCAGCAGCAGTAGTCACCCCACTCGCTCGTCGTTGGCAACCCCGCCACCTGTTCAACACCCCTTTATTTATTTTTCAGGGTGCAACCAGTCGCAACAACCCCCATCGTTCCGTGGAATTCACTCGTTGGCTTCGGTTTGTTTTTCTTCCAAACAACAAAAAAAAATAGAAGAAAAATAAAAGAAGAAAAAAAACATTCGCACAACACGAACGACACAAGAGAAGGTCCTGCTTCTTTTCGACGTCAACGATGCGAAAATTCGACGACGGTAATGCGAGTTAATTGCCTCGTCGCTGTCAGCGATAATTAATTCAAAATCGGTGAAACGATCGCTCGGTTAAAACAATTTTTTACGACGAAACTAAAAAAAAAAAAACAGAAAAAAATATATATTGTGAAAGCCACGTGAATTTATTTGTTTATCGTGCTCGTCGGAACTTCAACGAACAAAGCTTCGACGTTATCGTGAAAGATTATTATTAGTATCATTTTATCATCGTTATTATTATTATTACTTTATTATTATTATTATTATTATTATTATTATTATTACGAGGGTTGAACGAATGATCGTGGGCATGACTCGACCGAAGTGCTTTGACCTGGCAACACAACTTTCCACAACCTGATACCACTACCCCACAAGGAAAATAGAAAGAAGAAGAAGAAAAAAAAACAAAAAAAAGGATGAACACAAAAAACAAAACGTTGTAGTACGAAATACGGGTTGTGTGAAACGAAAATGTTGGTACGAAACTGAATTGTGAGTGTATAAAATGGATTAAAGCGTTACCCGGAGCAAGTAACCTACATGGGGGAAACAGCTGTGACTGTGAAATCCAAAGAAAAGACACTCGCGGAGTTGTGAACGGACGAGCCTTCCGGCTCGTGCTTTTTCCGTCACGTTATTCGTTTTGTACTGAAGATTATTATTTTTTTTCCGTATTTTTTCGTTTTCTTTTAACTCGCTTCTGAAAAAAAAAAGAAATCTTTGAGTGAGACAGTACGGGGAGAAAAGATTCTCCGCCGAGACGATTTAGACCGTAGGTTTAGAAGAAAAAAAGAGAAGAAAAAAAAATTGAGAGAGATGGAAATAAAACGTGCCAAAGGAGGGACCAACCGAAAAACGCTTGAAAGTACTTTTGTCGAGTGAATCGACAGAGAGAGAGAGAGAGAAAAGAAAAAGAGAGAGAGAGAGAGAGAGAGAGGTGAAACAGAGCAAAAAAAAAAAAAAGAAAAAAAAGTCGAACAGTGCAGAGATTGTGTTCGATGAAGGATTTCGACTCAGCAGACTTTGGACTGTAACGTCAAGTGGTAAAGTCGTCGAGAGAGACGTGGAATTTTCAAAGAGCATCGAGAAGTTGGTCGAGAGAGAGAGAGAGAGAGAGAGAGAGAGAGAGAGAGAGAGAGAGAGAGTGGGTCGAAGCACTCGAGAAGGCATTGGGAATATAATGTGGCCATCGTCTTGTATCGTGTAACAAAAAAACCGAGAAGCTGACGTCTGGTGCTTCCGATAGTCGTCAAGTATTCCATACATATACATACACATATATATATATATATATATACATAAACCTACATATATATATATATATTTCGGTAGAACGAGTATGAAAATTTTGGTCTCGAATGCGAACCGAACTGATCGAGAAAATCCTGCGAGTCACCTCAAATCGACAATTTCGTGGGGTGGAAAAAGGAGACGAACGAAAGGACGAAGAGAGGAAGGAGAGGGTGAAACGACAGGACGCGTGGCTAACATATCGATTGCGTGAGACCCCCTGTTGTGGCCATCGGCGTGGCCGTGACACACAGGACTCCCCAAAAAAAAAAAAAAAAAAAAAATAACAACTTTCACTCGGATCGTTCGACAAAACGGGGTAAACTCAGGACTCTTTATACATACATATAGACAGTTGAGTGTGATTTGTTATATCTGTGCCAAATGCAACATTGCAGTGAGACTATCGAACGTAAAAAAAAAAAATTATTATCGAAACTGTGTGATTAAACGTTTGTTCGCGATAAATTGTACGATTTCGAAATTCGTGTGAAACAAAAAATTTTTTTTTTTGAAAAAATGGCGACTGGAAATTCAACGCGGGAGAGCAGCCTGGCGATGAGAACGGATCTTGGGCGTACGTCGAGCACCCGGAGCCGGGTTCACAACGGCACCGCCAACATCGAAGTACCGGAAATCTCAGGTGAGTTTTCAACACTTCGCGAACATAAATTAATTCGTATGATTAACGAATGTATTGTTTGATTTTTGATAATACGTGATAACACGTATGAAACGATAGTTTCCAACTATTTTTCGTATTACTTTTGGTCACACCGGGGTCACAATGACCCCAGCTGTGTTTAAACTATTTGCCCGGTTGACAATATCGTTTCGAAGAAAGAAAACGACGCAAAGAAAACTGCTCGATAACAGAATATGAAAGAAAAAAAATAACAATCTGACCATATCGAAATAATTTATGTACGTTTATGAAATATGATTTATCCGTCGCAAACTGCGACTCCCGCCCGGTCCTGATCGCCCTCAATAAAATTTCGTTCGTGTCCGATCCTCACCAGGAGCGAGCAGGCGTTCTCCTGCAAATAGGATGCCTTGAACGACTCCCTTCCTCCCCTTCCCCCTGCCCCCTCTGGGTGAAATCGATCCAGCCTCTGTGACTGGCGGGACTTCGGAGTCGCGACGAGAGGTAAACGCACCCCAAACACGCCCGGAGCAAACGTCAAAACGTAAATTATCGATAACCTCAAAGTCATTTCGGAATCAACTAGACAAACCCAACGATTCGTCGCTAAAGCACGATTTTTTAATTTTTTTTTATTTTCGTACTTTGACAAGAGTTTGTCGTGTGAATCGATTATCTCTAAACGTTTTTTTTGTTTTTATTTTTTTTTATTTTCGTGGCAGACGAGTTTGACGATGGAGAACTGTAGCGAAATAATTTATGTTGCGAGGCGGAAAACCGTTTCGTATACGTACAGCCCGGAAACGTCGGCAGAGAGAGCGAGAAAGCGAGCGAGAGAGAGAGAGAATGAGAGAGACAGAGAGAGAAAGTGAGCAATCGAGAGCTAGAGGTCACAAGTTCAAGAGTTCAGTTACGAGCACACGACGTTTGCTCTGTATTTCTCCGCCGGGGGTTTGTTTCCGATTCGATGATTCGTCGACCGATGATATTCAAATTGCGGATAAACCGATTTTCCGGGTCATGTTCGTTCCGGGGGTGCACACCGCTTGAAACAACTCTTCAGCCGAATATATCCGACGACAAGCGACGTAGGACAATGTATGCATTCGCTCGAGATACGAATAACGAGTCTGGCCGACCTCTGGAAGCAGGGGCGAGGGTGGGGCGGGGGGTGGGGGAGGGGTGGATTTAGGGGTCGGGACAAAATGTAACCATCCTGACGTTGCTTATGAGACAACAGAGGCCACGGCGCTTCGGGGCCAGCCGGGGACAATAGTTTCAAGTTAACCCGGCCCGACCGTATAAGTGTAAGTGGAAAAAAGCCTTTTCAGTCAGACCTCAACGGAGATTCTGCGGCTGGAGCGGTAGCGGCTGGCTTGTGTGCAACTTCACCGGCTAAGCACAACAGCTGTGTATACATATCTACACACACACACACACACACACACACACACACACACACACACACATATATGAGGCATTCCACATCACTTTAGCCAGTAAAAAAAAAAAATTCCACAGATAATTTTGAAAAATTGAGTTCACTCGTTATTTTAGTTTTCAAAATTTTCCTTAAATTTTAACAACTAAAATAACGCGTGCAAAAAATGTTTAATTTTGTTTCTTTATGTTTCAATGATCATTTTCTTCGTTGTACGTGAACATTGTAGAATGTCGTGAATGGAGAATATCGTGACACGTAGCACAAGCCTGAGCCAACTTCAATGGAGCATAGAGGGAGAAGGGCCGAAACCTTGTTACTCCATTAGTTACTGCTTTCCCACGTTCCATTAGCTTTGTACCAGATTGTTCAAACATTTTCGAGTCTCGGTGTGCATTAACATGATGTTAATATCGTTAGCATACGAAAATCCAATTTTCACACAGTCACGAGTAACATTTTTTTCACTTTGCCAAAATGATCATTGAACGTTGACACGTATATATATATATATATATATATATATATTCTATATATTTTTTTAGCTCAGCAAGAGTCCTTCCCCAGCATCCTTATAAAAAAAAAAAAAAATTCATCTTCGTACTAAAGAAAAAACATCTCGATCCAATAGTTTTAAATAAAGAAAAAATATATTTTTCAAAAGTTATTCTTATTCTTATTTTTATTATACTTTTTATATATTCCGGATTCAATATAACCGGAGATAAAAAAAAATTCAACGAAACTGTTCAATTGGCAATTTGGAATTTCCTACATTTTTTTATCCAATTACCGCGACGTTCTAACGACGTGTTACATGTTTTTGACTGGAGAAGATTCATACGCGCAGGGGTGTTGGTTCGATAACGCCAAGGGGTTCGAGTCAACGCTTGGTGCGACACGCGGGACGTATCGCGCGGAATGTTGTCGCTGGAATATCCATAGATTGCCCCAGACCGAACCAGACAGGACGTTAATGCGATCATCGGTAGCGTGTAGCTCTTCGAAAACGTCGGCGTAGGCATACACGCATCGACGGAGCTCCGGAAACGCATGTACGTGTGTGTGTGTGTCTGGGTGTGTGAGAAAGACGATGAATGTACCCGGATGGATATGGTGGCGAACGATCGATTCCCGATTCATGTTTACTCTCGAGTCTCTCGAGCCATAGGCACGCCAAAGATGTCTCTAACACTTACACGGAACGCACTCACACGCATATATACATATATACATGTACATATATATATATATATATATGTATATGGGGACGGAGGTCCCAAATCACCCGATTGAAATCCTTTTATTCCCCGATGTGGTCGATTTTTTTTTAGTATCTTTTGGATCCTACGACGTCACTAATTATTTTTTTTTACATTTTTGGAACCTCCCTTCTCCCTCTTAACCCACCCCCCGTTTTTTTAAGTATAATTTGCAAATTTTTTTTAGCATCTTTTGGATCCTACGACGTCACTAAATTTATTTTTTTACATTTTGGAGAACCCTTATAAGGATCATTTTTAAATTTTCATGTGTGCGACCCGCCCCCCCCCCCTGCGGTTAGGTTTTGAATGATTAAGAAAAACATAGTCGCGAAGTATCCCCGATCTATTTCAATACCAACACGTCCTTAGGGAATTTTAATTTTTTACAATTAAGTAACATGGGATATCCATCTATTGTAGCAAGAAATATCAACGTAAGAAACATTTGGGGGGGCCTTTCGAACTTGAAAAAAATTATTCGAAATCTTTTTTTCATCCTTTCAAATTTTTTTTCATCGACAGGGAAAAATATTCGCCATGTCGGTCAAAAAACAACCGTTCTCGAAACTCAAAAAAAATATTATATATTATCGATAGAGTGAAAAAAAAAAATCCGTACCGACAGTCGATAGGGTAGAAACGTCGGTGGGCGCGTCGAGCGAAAAAATTCCGTACCGATCGGAGCCACGAGGAAAAGTCATTGGGGGATGAATTTTCCGGTTGGTACCTAACCACCCCGTGGAAACTTATCCGTCGTGGTTGCACCCCGTGAACGAATGTCGGTCGACAGATGTCGCCGCGCGATCGGTCCCTCCCCGGGCGCGGAGGGGTGAGGGGGGTCGCGGCGAGAGCGCGAGACCGTTCGAGGGGTGGTGCGGGCGCGGCTGTGCAACACAAATCCACCCCCGTAAGCGTAACACCGAAGCGGGGGCTGGGTTTCGGTGGTCCGCCATTTCTGCCTAACCCCGTAGCGCACAGTTAGTCGGCCCCACATATATCCCACTTTAATGCCAATGAAATGTCAAGGCACGATCGAGCTCGTCGCACAACATACGACGAATTCAATCGTCGAGCCGACGTTCGCGAAACCACGGGGTTGTTTTACACGTTCGCGTAGTGAACAAGTTTTGGCGCGTTATCGTGAATCACTACGTCGTCGTCGTTTGCGAATAAAAACGGACTCGTCGTGATCCTGGGGCTGCTGCTGCTGCTGCTGGGGCTGCTGATTTCATTTCTCTCGACGTTGCTGCTGCTTCGCTACGAGCTTATCAATGTTCACCCTGGAATCAACCTTCACAGCCTGTGTTCACGATCACGGATTGACCAATTATAAAATTGATTGACAGAAGCAGATTGTAGATCACAGACGAGAGGAGAAAAAAAAAAGAAATAATAAATAAAAATTACGGAAAAAAAGAAGAAAAAAAATAATTACGAGCTAAAGGAAAAGAAAAAAAAATTAAATAAAATTAAGAGTCGAAGGATGAAAAGAATAGAAAATTGAAGAAAATAAATGAAAAATTGAGAGTTGAAGGACGAGGGAGGGAGAGGAAGAGATAGAGAGTGTGGGGAAAAAAAATATATATATACATATACATAAACGACAAGGAAATAGGGACGAAGCTACGATACGTGACCGACGAAGGGTGCAAAGGGTGCGAGCGGAGTCTCGTGCAACCCAGTGACCTCGTGATCCGACGCTCCGTCCAAGTGCGCGGTGCAGGGGGCCGGGGGAGGGGGAGGGCAGCGAAAAAAAAAGAAAGATAGGTAAAAAAAAGAGAGAGAGAGAAAACGCAACTCCGGGCGTAGAACGAAGAGGTGCTTTTTCCCGGGTGAGAGAGCGCGTTGCCCGAGAACGAAAAAAAAAAAAAAATCATAACCCCCTCCCCCCCACCCCGCGCGCGCCAGTGGTTCCGACCCTCCGATACGTCCGGTTCTGGCGCATCATCAATGTTTCTCCGATAATACGATAAACATTTGTTTTTTTTTCCCGGGAGTGAAAAACCAAAAAAAAAAAAACAAAAGAACATTAGGAAAAAAATAATTGAAGGATAAATTATTTATTTGGTTGTATTTGTCTCGTTGAGGGGTGAGGAAAAATTGTGCATGCTGTGAGGGGAAAAAAAAACGTTTTGGTGAGGGTGAAAATAAAATAAAACGAGAAATAAATAAAGAATCGAAATAAGTGAGATTTTGAAAAAAACGAAAGAATTGAGTAACGGATTGATTATTCATTCGTTTCTTTTGTTTTTTTTTCTATTGAATTGTTTTCCGTTGGCGATGAAGGGTGAGACGGAAAATTGTGCATGGTGAGGGTGAGAAAAAATAATAATAATAATAATAATAATAATATTGTACGTATTGGATATTGTACGTGGAAGGGTGAGTGGAGGTTGGGAAGTGATTGAAAAATAAGTGCGTGACGAACGCCGGGGACGCGTGGAATCCCTTCGTTATTAATTTATTATTCTGGCTGAACAGAGGGAGCCCCTTATAAAAATCGCGTATGCCTTGAACGACGGTGACGTGAGGGGCTTTGTTTATCGACGACCACCCCAAAATTCATTCGCGATGAGCGAACAGGATGTGGACGACAGATCGGCATTCCTGACAGGTGAGACATACGGAAGCTCGTCGATCTCGATTTTCGTTTTCCTGGTTAATAATAATAATACGAAAACAACGTAAAATCGGATTGGTCGATTGTTGCGGCGAGTGTGGGAAAAAAATAAATTTCCGTTCGCTCAATTGCAATTGTTATCGATCAACGACAAACACTTAATTTTTCTCTCATGTTATTTTTTTTTTTTTTTCGAAAATGCTGTCACACGACCAGCTGGCCCACTTATGACTCTAACGCGACGTACGTGTGTTTGCATATGTGTATGTGTGTATATGTGTGTATAAGTGTTTGCGACTGTCGGCCCCGCGTTGCTCCAATGCAAACGTGCATCGTACGCGATAGAAAACCCAAGGAGAACACGTGCGCGCGATCAATAAAACTCAACTGCTAATCTGTCGCACGAATTGAAAGAATTATCATCCACACACCGGACACTGTCACTTGCTTCGTCATTCGCATCGACCATGCTGACCGAATAAAAGATGAACAAGACGAAGAAGAAGAAGAAAAAAAGAAATAAAAATTATTATCTTACGATAAAATAAAATAGAATCGATTTTTATTTTTCTATTTTTTTATTCATTTCATTTATTCTTTTTTCTTTCTTTTTTTTTTCTTTTCTTCGTCACTCAATACTCTGTCGTATTCTCTGGGGGATGGACACAGCCGCTATGCGTGCGACTGGTTATCACGAATGCGGCTCCCCGTGAGGTCGGATGGCGAAAAAAAAAAAAAACAACAAAAAAACAAAACAAAACAAACAAACAAAAGAAAAAAAATGGAAGGAAAAAAAAGATAACGAAGAATAAAAAAGAAAAGAAAATCAGGTCAAGTGAGGCCGCGTCGTGGGGAGTGAAATTTTTATGAGAACCGCGAACACAATCATGTACGACCAAGCCACGACGGATCCTCCCCCGCTTGCTCTCGGATGTTGAAATAACGCGCGACGAAAATGCATCGTCCACGTCGAGAATCATCGACGATGGGGCTCGAAGCGTGGATGAGCTTTTCGAATTCAATTTTTCAATTTATGAGATTATTTTTTTATTTATTTATTTTTGCCTAGGATGGCTAGTCCACGTATGGGGACCTGTGCCACTCTCTTCATTTATGAGATTTTTCTTTGGGTTAAATCACGTTTTTCATGTGTGTGTGTGTGTGGTTTTTTTTCCATATCAGTTCGTGAAAAAAATAGGTTGACATATTTTTATTCAACTTGATTGTTTTTTTTTTTTGCTGTTCATTTTATTTTGAGATAATTCAGTAACGAATTTTATTTACGGACAAAATTTTTAGATAGGTGAACATGTAGCGTGTAAAAAAAAAATATAAATATATGTATATATGTATGATGTACTGACGTGACAACAATTTTTCAAAAGACTTTTGAAACAATATAAGAAACAATATAAGAATTTTTAAAAAAATCACGATCCAAATTTATATTGTTCAGAATAGCTGAATCCGACTAATTTTTTTAAAGCATGATTATAACATGTATTTCGAACAGCAAAACTTCCCAGAAAAGTCGGCTAAATAAAGAGGATAACGTTCGTGGAATAAATTCCAACGTTGATCCAAAACTCTGAACTGTTTTATTCTCCACCTGCACGTCGCACTAAATAAACGTGTTTGTTCCATTACGTCTGATTACTTATTCTCGGGTCGCTAGATTCGGGAAGAAAAAAAAATTTTTAAAAACTTTCTGAAAGTGGAAAATAGCTGGGAATTAACTTTGCATTATTCACGATTTTTTTTATCTCCCAAAACAAACAAAAACAAACGAATAAAAATAAAAAATCCCCATTACACGAAACAAAAATAATTCAACGAATATTATAGCAAACAATTTTTTTCGTTATTGTTGTTTTTTTTCTTTCGTTTAATCATTGTCCCGTTGAAAATTCGCTTTATGCATAGATTACTTACACTTTCGAAGTCCATTCCTCGCCTCGTGATCCTAAAAGAAAGCGACGAAAAAAAAAACAGAAAGAAGGAACAAAAAAAAAGGCTCAATCCCCATTTTTATCGCGAAACACTCGAGACTGTCGGAGTAATCGACGTTACCGCTAAACCCTGAAGAGTGTACACCAACATCTGCCATGAATTGTTGATGCATCGGAGGGGGGGGAGATAAAATTGCGGGTAAAGGTTCTGGAGTGGTCCATTAGCATCGGATAAAAATCTGCTGAGCTTCGGTGAGCTCGGGTTGCATCCGAGGACTCGCGAGACTCTTGAAAATTTAGTGTAAAGTATTCATCAAGGGCTCTCGTTGATTTTTCTTTGACGATGCGAAATATAAATAAACGATGTTTTTATCGTGATCTTGACACTGACACGATTTTACGAAGTTTAGAGAAGGTTGGAGGAAGAGAGAGAGAGAGAGAGAGAGAGAGAGAGAGAGAGAGAGAGAGAGAGAGAGAGAGAGAGAGAGAGAGAGAGAGAGAGAGAGAGAGAGAGAGGTAGACGAATGACGAAGGGTAAACAGTGAGGCTTTAATTGACCTACGATAATGGAAAATCGAAGCCCTGAGCTCTGAGCCCTTCACCGTTCTGTTACAGGGGACAGTAATACGGGGTTGCACAAGAGAAGCATTTACGAGCACAATGGGGTGGCCGTGTGCTCGCAGAAGAAAGCACTTTGCATCGCCACCATCGTGTTCGCCATTCTCTTCGCCATATCACTCATCATTGCCTTCGCGGGACCGCAGAACGGTAACGGGACAATCAAATTGTATTATGAGATATGACTTTTTCAATTACGAATGACGTTGCAATTTTTTCTTTAATTTTTCATTTTTCTTAGATAAATAATTCTATTTTTTCAATTACGAATGATTTTTGAATTTTATTAAAATTATAATTTTTTTTGAATGAATCATTCCATTTTCTTTAATTTCGAATGATTTTGCAATTTTTTTTAATTTTGCATTTTTTCTAATAAATAATTCAATTTACACATATAAATTTGAGTTAAGTGTCTGTATACATATGAATATATTTTTTTTCTTTTAGACTGTCCGTGCGCTGGTGAAAAACCGGCGAATCTCGAGATCGAAGAAGACGCGGAAAGCACCCGGCCCCTTGCCACCAACGGAGAGGTAAATACATTATTCTTCAATTCACAACAAAAACAATATTTGAAAAAAAATAAATAAATAGCGAATGCATACCTTGTCGGATTTTCACGTGGATTATTCTTCGCTGCAAAAAAAAAACAAAAAGTTATTTCGATTCGTAATTACAAGAAGCATAAACATTAGGATCTGAAAATTAAGTAAAATATTTTAATTTTATTTTAATATCTCATTCAGATGACAAATTCTATCGAATGAAAAAAATGAAATCAAATCGAATGGGAAAAAAAATGTTATTCATTGGATAAAGAAAAATAATAATGAAAAAAAAACGGTGGAAAACATTTTTCTATTTCAATAAAAAATCAATTTTCTCGAATCCCGATATGGCTTTTCCATTTCACGAATTTTCCATTCACCGACGAAGCACGAGCATTGTCGCGAGTATCGTTTGATTGTCCGACACGTTGAAATGGCGGATGATCCGATAAGACACTTCACAAATCCCCGCTTCGGAGTTACGCGTTGAATGCCATTGAAAAAATGTTATGCGCGCGCCTGGCGAAAAGTCCTTGTCTCTCTCTCTCTGGTTCCGTTTCCGCCGAGACAACGTCGTTGACACAATAGACATCGGCGGAAAATCCATCCCATGGCCAGCACGTTTCAACACCAATCCCACTTCAACGCCTATCCCACTTTCCGTTCATACACACAGCGCTTCGTGTATTTTAATAAAAATTGAAAAAATAAAAAAATTTATTTAACAGATATTTCCCTGGGACAACGTCAGACTGCCGTCGTTCGCTCATCCCACAAGATACAATATCACCATCCATCCGAATCTCACGACTCTCGAAGTAAAGGGTAAGTCGAGCCTCAAATAGAATCACGTAGCTCAAATAAAAATATTTTTTAAACTCGTGATTGAACATTAAAAAAAAGAAACTTTTTTTTTTATCATTTAATAAATTTTTTCTATAATTCAATTTATTTTTATGATATAATTTTTTTTCGAATATTTTTTTTATAATTCCATAAATTTGTTCCAGGTCAAGTAACGATCGAATTCTACGTTGATCGTGAGACCAATTTCATCGTCTTCCACAGTAAAAATTTGACAATAAACGAAAAGGTAAGGTCACGACGAAAGTTCATTCCTATTCAATTTATAATTGTCTTGATTGGAGGTCGAAATTTCGAACGACTAAAATTCACAACGCCCAATGTTCAGTATCGAACAAACCGAATTATGTTAACCACATGAACTAACAAACGTTTTCAATTCGTTAAACCTTTGAATATTTGCAAGATAAAATTGAAACAATAAAAAAATGGATATTCTCACAACCTTCGAGCCCAACATTTATTTTTCTACAGAAAATATGAACGAATAAACACAAAACAAATTTTGTAATTAAATTTCATAATTTTATCTTATCGATTGTTATTATTATTATTATTATCATTGGTTTTGCAATAATCCGTAGATGGTCCAGGATCGCAAGGGTCACAGATTGAAAATCGCAAAATTTCTCGAATATCCGAAGCATCAACAGCTTTATTTGGAATTGGAAGAGAGTAAATTCAAAAAACGTGGCAATTACACGGTTCTGTTGAGATTCGTGTCAAAGTTGACGTCCGAATTGGAGGGTTTTTATCTGAGCACATACGTCACGTCAGACGGAGAGAAGAGGTAACCAATGACTGGTAACCCAATGAAGCAATGCAATGATTTTTTAAATTTATTCTAAATTTTAAAATCAATTTTTTTTTTTCGCGCGACAAATGTAATGAACTGATTGAATGCTCGATTTTCACAGATATCTCGCGACAACGCATTTCGAACCTACGTACGCCCGACAAGCGTTTCCGTGCTTCGACGAGCCCAAGTTCAAAGCGAAATTCAAAGTTTCGATATTTCGCGACAGATTTCACATAGCTCTGTGCAACATGCCCGTAATGAACACCGAGGACGCTGGATTCTACATGGGCACGGGACTCGTGAGTGTTGAATAATTCAAACGCAAAAAAAAAAAAAAAAAAACACGTTGCATCAACGTTATTCGTATAATTTTTTTTTTTTTTTTCAAATGGTATTTCATAACTCACGAGCACTCATTGTAATATCGATGTTACGTAAATTCGTTGTTCGAACCCGATACACCAGCCTAATGTAGTTCAACACGACGGATTTTCAGCTCCGTGACGATTTTCAAGAATCCGTGGAGATGTCGACTTATCTCGTTGCTTTCGTCGTTTGTGACTTCAAACGGGTGTCCGAATTAACGAGCAGAAACGTCAGTGTGAGCGTTTATGCTCCGGAATTTATGTTGCCACAAGCTAAATTCGCCGTTTCCACGGCCACGAAGATCACGGATTTTTTCGAAACATTTTTCGGAGTTCACTATCCTCTGCCCAAGCAAGGTAACTGTGTATCCAATTTGATATACTGTTATTAATATACTCCCATTTAATATACTAATAATTTGTACTTTTATTATTTTTGTTGTTCAATTTTAAAAAACAAAAAAAAAATTAAACTTCAACGTGAGAAAAATTCGTTCGATGAATTTCAAATATATATTTTACCTTTCTTTTCTTCAATTGTTCACACTGTTGTCAATTTTTACTCGACATTTTTTGATAAAATAACAAAAATATTGTCCTTTTATTTTCAAATATTCGTTTTTGTTTATGTGTTTGTGTCAGCCTGAAAACGTGGGTCACGACGTTTTTTTTTTGAACTGTTAAGGTGCTGCAAAAAACCTGCAAAAAATTCACGAAGGTTCTTCGAACCTTGAATTTGAAGTCTCAATTATGAAATTATGAAAAATAATTTTTTTTTCAAGTATAAAAAATAAACATTGAAAAAAAAATGTATTTTTCACAAATATCATAGTTCAGACTTCAAATTTAAGGCTCAAAGAATCTTCGTAAATTTTTTGCAGATTTTTCGCAGCACCTCAACAGTTGAAAGAAAAAGGTCGTGACCCACGTTTCCAGGCTAAAGATGCAAAAAAAAAAAAAACACTTCCTAAGGTTAAAATTTCTAAAATAATTCGCAATTAATTGTACCGACAGATCTGATAGCAATTCCGGATTTTGCTGCGGGAGCAATGGAAAATTGGGGTCTGATAACGTATCGTGAAATTTCGATTCTCTACGACCCTCAAGAAACGTCAACGGCCTCGAAACAATTCGTCGCAGTGGTGATTGCTCACGAATTGGGTCATCAATGGTTCGGTAATCTCGTGACGATGAAATGGTGGAACGATTTGTGGTTGAACGAAGGTGCAGCGAGTTTTTTCGAGTACAAAGGAGTCAATCACATATCGCCCGAATGGAACATGATGGATCAGTTTGTGCTGGAAAAGACTCAGGAAGGTTTGGTCCTCGATGCACTGACCACCAGTCATCCGATAAGCGTACCGGTCAAAGATCCATCGGAGATCGAAGCCATATTCGACACCATCAGTTACAACAAGGGCGCGTCACTTCTTTACATGCTCGAAGGTTTTTTGTGCGAGGATGTTTTCAAACAAGGACTCAACGATTATCTCAACGTTCACGCTTACGGAAATGCCGATACCAACGATCTTTGGGCTGTTTTCACCAAACGAGCCAATCACACGTTCGACGTAAAAGTAAATTGCATGAAAAAAAAAAAACATGTATAAAATTAATTTGACATGGAATGCCCCATATATATATGTATGGGGCATTCCATGTCAGATTAGTTTCTTCTTTGGCTTTCATTTAATCCCAAAAACACGCTAGATTTTTTTTCAAATATTCAAATCCTTTTTACAACCCTTAAAAATTAAAAACTACCCTCAAATAAGTCAAATCAAGTTTGGACGTACTAAATAATTTTGATTTTTTTTGTGATTCTACTGAGTGAAAAAATGAAGTATGCTAAAATTTCAGAGTATTATCTTAATTGCAACCTTCTTTTCCCTTTTTTTCAGCTTTGATTAAAAATATTATGAATTTTCAAAAATGATAATAAATTTTATTAAATTGAAAATAAATTTGAAAAAAAAAAATAAATAATGTGAATTATCTTTTTTTTTCTTAGGCAATAATGGACACGTGGACTCAACAAACCGGATTTCCGGTAATAACGATAAATCGCAACGGCAACGTGATAACCGCGACCCAGAAGAGATTTTTGTTGACGTCGCAGATCAACGAAACAACGTCGAAGATCGAAAAATCACCGTTCAATTACAAATGGTACGTTCCATTGAGTTATTACACGGACAAGGAACCCTCGAAGATTCACAACGTTTGGATGAACATGACCGACGTGACCTTCGAGATCGCCGAAGACGTGGATTACATAAAATGCAACATAAATCAATCGGGTTTTTATCGCGTGGCTTATCCGGAAGATATGTGGAACATGATTATCGACACTCTGTTGAAGAATCACACGAAATTCAGCGCGATTGATCGTTCGAGCTTGGTGGACGACGCTTTCACGCTTTGCGAAGCCGGACAGTTGAATGCAACTATTCCTCTCAGACTGTCGTTGTACTTGCTCAACGAGAGGGATTACGTGCCATGGGCCACGGCTCTCGGTTATCTGCACTCGTGGAGAGACAAACTGAGCGCCAGTTCCGGATACAAGAGATATCTGGCTTACCTCAAAAGATTGTTGAGACCGGTTACCAAGTACGTCGGATGGAACGACGATGGTTCGCATTTGAAAAAGTGAGTTTTAGTTTTTTTACGGAAAATTATAAAAAAAAAAAAAATGGTAAAAAATTAAATTTTTTCCATGTGGTGAAAAAACTTACGCCGTTTTACTCTTGAGATATTATATTTTTGACCAAAAAAAATCATAGAGCTTTTATGGACTTTAAAAAAAACGTATATTTGATTTTGAAGTTTGAACTCGAGACTTTTGATCGATGTAGAAAAATGGAAGTGCGTACGTTTGAGTGGACAAAATAATGTTGAAAAATGGTATTTTCATTATCGCACAATGGCCATGAAGTTGGCCTGGGGTCCAGTAGACCCCAAGTGACCGCAACGGTTTCAATTAAATTTAATTCCATCAATTTTTCACATTGCAAATAAATGAAAATTATTAACCTGAATTAATGTAAAAAATATATTTCTTCAAGATTACTGAGAATCGCGGTGCTTCGTGCGGCCGTAGAATTGAAACTGGACGAGGTCGTAAAACCGGCGAAAAATCTTTTCGAAGATTGGATGTTACGGGGAAAGCGAATAGCTCCGAATATAAGGGACGTCGTGTATGCAGCGGGTGAGTAACAATTTATTTTTTTTCATCGAATTTGATTTTTCGCAAAAAAATCGGAAAACACCATAAAATCAGAACCTTCCCACGAATCCGTCGCAAATGCATTGCCAATCAATTTTCGACACAATTCTTTCGAACGTTTTGTTTCAGGAGTAAGATTCGGTGGCGAAGACGAGTGGAATTATTGTTGGGAAACTTATCGAAAGACGCAGATACCGAGCGAGAAGAAGATACTGCTGTCGGCTTTGGGAGCAACGACGGATCCATGGCTGCTCCAGCGATATCTTCTGCGAACCCTCGATCGTGAAAACGTCAGAGCTCAGGATTTGGAATTCGTGATAGCCGCGGTGGCTCGTAATCTCGAGGGAAAGTTTCTCGCTTGGAGACACTTGAAGGCCTATTGGTCGCAGCTCAATTCCATTTTGGGCAACGGTTCGATCACCATCGGCAGTCTGATACCCGATGTCATATCCGATTTTTTCACGGATTACGATTACGAGGAGGTCAGTCCAATTTTTCATTATCAATCGAAACGTTCGAACCATAAAAAATGTCAATGTTACAAAAACAAACGGAAAAAAATACACGAGCTTGATAAACATTAATTGCAATTTCGTACGTCGAATTGTGTCATAATAATTTTTGTTTTCTGTGAAACAAATAGATTACAATTAATTGTAATTACATTTTATTCAATTGATTTTCGTTATTGGAAGTAATTGTTTATGCTAAAATTTTACAGGAATATTGTAAAAAATGTATTTGGCACACTTTGATGAGTGAATAAATGTCAATCGCACGATCTGTCAAATATTATAATTCATTGTGAAATAATAATTTACGTAAATTGTTTATAAGTAGTAAAAAAATCACGAAAGAAAAATTTGACTGTTGGATAATAAGAAATTACAGATGTTTGTTAAAAAAAAAATGTCTAATCTATTTTCATCAAATAAATGAATCATCTGATTAAAATGGGTCAGATTGACCCGGTGCATACTCCCCGGGTTAAATAAATTGTATTTATCTTTCATCATTATTATTATTGTATTTTGATTGAAAATTTTCCAGGTGACAGAATTTTTCAAAAACGTTGACGTGGGCAGCGGTCGTCGTGCTTTGGAGCAAAGTTTGGAAACCATAAGATTCAACATTCGTTGGGTGGCGGATAATGTGGAGACGGTCGATCGTTGGCTCATCGACTATCTCAAAGATCCGGCGAGTTAAGCTCGATAAAGCATCACCGACGTACGAGTGACGAGCTTCAACAATCACAATTAAAAGCGTAAATCGATGCACATAATCGTGCATCCGATGAGCTTTGGGAAAGCCTCCTCCCAGCCTGCCGATCGAAGGACGATCGTTCGGAAGAAAAAAGGGAAGGGTGAGAAGGGCTTATCTGTCTCTCCTAGCCCCGGGGAAGAAGCCCACAAAACGACGACATCGAACATAAAAAAAAACAAAAAAATAAATAAAAGCTTCGAGCGCAAAAAAAAGTTTCGTAAAAGTTCGAACCAAAACTTCTTCGAGATTCGTCGATTTTTCAATGTTTCCCCATTGACACTCGACGCTTGCTACGTGTGTGCACGTGTGTGATGTACAATAATAAAAAAATATATATATATATTAAAAATAAAATAAAAAACAGAAACGCAGAAAAAATAATTTTAAAATGATTGAAAAAATTGAAAAAAAAAAAAAAAAAAAAAAAAAAAAAAAAAAAAACAGTTTAAAAAGCGAATTTGGTATGGCGCCCACGTCCACCATTACTCCCGGCGTGAAAGCCACGGGGAGAGATGAGACAAGGGTCGGCGAGAGTTCATTCGTAAATTTTTAAGTAGCATATCAAAAAAATTAGGGAATGGGCGCGTGAATCGAGAGAACGCGATCACGGTCCTATCGGAGGGACTAAGAACGAGATGAAAGGACGCGGTCCTTGTTTGTCCGACGTCGAGAAATCGAGAAACGCGAACCGCGTTTACGTTCATTCAATCATCCGTGATTACTATGAAATAATAATAATATTAATAGTATTCGTAATAATTATAATAATAATAATAATAATAATAACGATAATAATAGTTATGGTAAAAATAATATTAATGGTAATAAAAATAACGATAATATTAATTTAATTAATATGAATAATATAATAATAATCCCCTCGTACCAAAACGCGTTCATGACTGCGACGATGGAGGAAGAAAGAGACAAGAGAGAGAGAGAAAGAGAAACGGTGATAAGGCCGCGTGATTCTGACGCGGGCTACGTTCGAGACACGCGAGCCTTGTCCGGGGGGTGCGTTCTTCGTTTTTTTGTTTTTTATTTTTTTTTTTCGTTTTTCCCCGTGCGCGAAAAAGTCGATCGTTGATGAAAAAAATTGGATATTTTACTACGAGAATGACACGTGCGCGTGTGTTAATATTGATTATTATTGAATATATATATGCGGGAGATGTGTGTCGAACGAGAATTTTTATTCGCCTAAATTAATCGTGTAACGTGCACGATTAAGGACGATATTATATAAATATATATACATAACAAATACAATATAAATGTATATAATATATTATATATATATATATATATACATAAGCTATGAAAACTATACGGTAATTCCTGCCCGTTTTTTCGTGATGACGCCATCCGTCAAATTTAATTCAACACACACACACTTACACACTTACACACTTACACACACACACACACACATACACCGCCGTCCGTATGATACCCACCGCGATACCGAGCCAGACTCACGAATTCCGCGCGAAAGTTTCCGAAAACATAAAACGATTTCACGACAAAAAAAAATAAAATAAATTTAAATGATGCAAAAAAAAAAAAAAAACATGAAATGAGATTCAATGTTCAATGTTCGATTATGAAGTCTCGCGATTTTTTACACGCATATACTCGTATCCGTCGATCCTAACGTAAAAGAACGAAAAAAAAGATGAAAAAAAAAACCAAAAAAATATTTAAAAAATTACTTGCGAGTAAAAATTGTCATCGATGAGATAAACACACGCGTTGATTAACGCACAATTGTTTGCAACGTTTGTCGTGTCGACGCGACGATCGATGAAAAATCGAACCCAACGATTTATCGTAAATCATTCGTATCGTGATAAACGATACTGTTATACACCTAATAATAATTCTAGCACTTCCATAACGAGACGAGAATGAAAATTATACGTAAAAAAACGATGACGACCGACGAAGAACGAAGAACAGAAAAAAAAAAACTATAAAGAGACGAAAATGACAAAAAATAATAATAATAATGATAATGAAAAAAAAAACCAACACAAAAAAAAAAAACGAATGCAATCCCGTGAAAATTTGTATATACTGTAACGGCACTCAAATAGGCCTATAATCGTCCGATCGACGTAGATTTTTATACCACTCTGTGAACGACGAATTAAATACGACGAAGAGGGAATTTAAAAAAAAAAACAAAAAATAATAATAATGATAATAAAAAACGTGAAGAAAAACCAAAAAAAAAAATTAAAAAATCAGAAGAAGATACGAATCGACGCACAACTAGATACCTACATGTAAATAGCATATTTTTTCACTAATATAACGATTTTTCTCACACGTGTCAGTTCACATGAAAACGGAATAAAAAAAAGAAATTTTAAAAAAGAAAAAACACACACAAATTAAACAAATAAAAATAAATGATAATTTTGAACAAACAAACTAAATGAAAAAAAAAAAACCAAAGACAAAATAATCACGAAAGCGAGACCGGATAATCGTTCCTTGAGATACCATCCCATCATCGGCCTATATTTATTCTGCAACGTTTTTTTTTCGTTTTTTTTTTCAAATTCAATTTTATTTCATTATTTTTTTCGCATTTGAAATTCGCAGAGTGCGCTCGACAAGTTTATTGCGATCTCGACTTCTACGTAAATAATGTCCATCCGTGTGTATCGATAATTATTCACTTTCGAATTCGAGTTGCTTCAGTTTGCGCCACGCGGAAATACGAAATTCGAAAAAAAAAAAAAAATTAAAATGAATCGAAAAAAAACACAAAACAGGGAAAAAGAGACAGATCGACGTGAAAAAAATCGTCGTATTCTTTCACACGCGGACACGAGAGAGCGACGACTAAACCACCGAAAAAAAATATTTCGAAAATTGTGTATAATACATATATATATATATATATATATATATATATATATATATCCGATTGTTTAATTCTATGATCAAAATCGGAAATCGAAGGACGAAGACTGTGAACAAGGTGTATTGT